>WMED01001545.1:0-27138 GCA_019650415.1 Pipa parva
CAATGGGCATAAAACAGAGCTTTAATAAATCACCAGTAGCAATGACAGGAACCCAGGGAGAAAACTCTATAATCGGGCACCGGTACAGCCGACAGGCTCTCTTATATAGCTAGAGAGCCTGTCAGCTGACCGCGCCACACCCCCTAAGAGACTCGCGACCGCGGTGTGCATGCCTGTGACGTCAGCGCGCGCGCACCCGACGGCCGCGAGCAAGCAGAGGCGCGGCGCGGCCCAAGCCGCGAGGAGGACGGCGTGGGAACGGGCCGACAAGGTAAGGAATCCTTACAGTAACAGTGCTTAGCCCCTTTTGAATTTGTGGCCACTGACGTTATACAAGACGTCAGCAGCTCTGGATTGGCATACAACCCGGAAGCACTGAGAGAACTAGTTATTCACTAAAGTCCGAATTGTTGAGTATTGTTACGAATTCACCAGATAAAGACAGTCGCAATAGGCTGCTACTGTCTCAGTCGCGTCCTTATACTGAAAATTTTGTTGTAGTCGCAACTTTATTATGGGAAAATTGTCGCAATCTTAACTTTAAAAAATTGTTGTGACTTTACAATGGGGAAATTGTTGCGGATTTGCTTTGGGAATCCGCTGATTGCAAATTCGACAGTCGAATAACACCCTATGTCTCTACACTGCCTGCCGGCATTCAGATGGCAGAAGTGACAAGTGGTGCTGGGCAGATGATGCTGAAGATCAATAGGATGGACTGCTGTACAGTGTACCTGAAAACTGGATAGGCTACTTGGATGTTTAACTCAAGGTCAACTGAGCTTTTTTAAGCCTAGTTGATGGATTACTGTATAAAACATCTAACAGGATTAACTAAATATGAAAAGTGGAAGAACATTTTGCAGTGCAGCTTAGTGGATTACTTTGCATGCAAAGATATCTCCTTTGAGTTTCATGAACTGTGAAAACAACAAGCCTGCCGCTTTGTGATTTATATGCTACTAAACAAAAGAAGCATTGAAATCTTTGGCTTAAACTGGGAGCAGAAAATGTGTGGGTCACCAGCTCACCTTCCAATACTGTCCAAGAAAAAATGCACAAATCAATTATTTGAATAGGGTTTAACCCAATTATTTTCATGAGCACCAGAAGGTATGCTGCCTCATCTCCTGTTTTACACTAAACCAGGGAACCTTCTGCACTCTTTTATATTATATATATATATATATATATAACTACATCTACAACTATTGTGAAACAACTGAAACCAAGCAGCGCTAAATTAATGTCTCAAATAAAAGAAAAACAAAATAAGTAAATGTCCAAGAAAAAAAGTTGATTGCTGCTTAATCCAAATGAAGTTAGTTTCAAAACTCCTTCTCCAAGATGTAAAAAACACAATCATAGATTCTGGGGAAAAAGCGCATAAAACAACATAGTGCAACCTGTATGGCTGATGTGAGAAATAGGTGAAGCCCAGTATACCAAGAGTAAATACTGTGCTAAAAGAGGGAAATAAAATACACCACGTGTAAATGTAAAAAATGGCCACTCACCGACTCTCAAATGGGAACGCACTTTGAACAATGTGGGCTTTAATGTGATGAAGCCAAACTCTACTGGCAAAAAGGAACAAACTGCCACTCCAAATTCCAAAATGGAGAACCAGGGAATGATGTATATAAACAAAGGAAACAAATGCTCCACATAGAGTAGTACAGTTTAATATTTTAAAATCATTAAAAAATTTAAAGTATTGCACTTACAAAACGCTTTCTTGTATCATGCATAAAAGAAATTCCAAATGGGAAACAGCACAGAGTCCTCCTTAACTTCAATGAAATCTCACAAGTACTGACCTGTAGATTGATGCAAGCATTGGTGGTTCTTTTGTGTGGGAGGAAAGTGTTGCCCACTGGATGTTAGAACGCTGCTCAACGCGTTTCGCCAGTCACTGCGGCTTCGTCAGGAGCAATTAAGTAATGGTAAAGTAATGGTAAATTAAGTAATGGTAAACACCAGTTACACAGGTTGCACCATGTTGTTTTATGTGCTTTTTCCCCAGAATCTATGATTGTGATTTTTACATCTACAACTAGCCTATTTTACTACCTAGGCTCTGAATCTGTTTTCTGATGCATGTTATCCATTGGTAAGGTACTTAACTTGTGGCTGAACACCTACAGTTTGTTTGCACAGGTTTATTTTGATCACCCATTACCAGGCCTATAATTAAGAGGTCACTTCCTCTTTTGTGAGACCATACCAGTCTCTTTGTTTGCAAGAGCTTCCTTAGGCTAGGTTCACACTAGCGGTTTATATGCTGCACATAAAACAAAAGCTGTGTTGCGAATCCCTATGTAACTAACCTTGCTCCAGCCACACTTATGCATAATGCAAGCATGCACACATACAAACGCTTGATGACGCATTTCTGCTGGCATATGTATGCTGCACGAAGAATGTGGCCAGATAGGAGGAGTTGTGAATGCCGAGGAAGCATTCAGACTGTATCAAGTAAGTACAATAGAAAAGTGTGTCTAGAATATACGCTGGACTGAAGTACGCAGCATATTTTCTAAATAAGCAGCAAAAAAAAGCACTAGAATGAATGTAGCCTTAGTTTCTTGTACTGACCTTCCAGGTACTGACCTTGCTAATTTTACCCTTGGCTTGCCCATACTATTTTCTGCCTGCCATGACCTCAGCCTGTTCAAGTATTCTGTAGCTTTCCTTGTCTCTGACCCTGTTGGTGCTATGCTTATATTTTCTTTGCTGGGGATTTATAATGGTCCTTAGGAGAAAGTGGAGCCAATGAATATTGTTATTTGTTGGGGTTGGGTTGGAAAAACAATAAATTAAACTAACCAAAATTAAATAACCAGTATACAAAAAGAAGAAAACAGAACTCCAATTTTTTTGGTGTACACTAAAAATTGTGTTAAGTTTTTTTTATTGGTATACAAAACACTCAAAAATGATGGACAGAAGAAACAAAAAATAAAACCAATTAAAACAGGGAAAACTCCCTAAAACCAAGGCAGTGCAGCTTTAACTCTCATATGTAAACTGTGACAGTATTGTTAAAGTAAAGAGAAAAATGAGTGCATAATATGTGTATCAAAAGTTACCGTCACTTTAAGAATCGTCAGGGTGTCAGAAGGAGAGTCTGGTCTGTGTATTGTAAATAACACAAATTGCAATTTTTAACATTTAATAACAAAAAAATCAATGTATTAAAATCCATAATCTTTATGCTTGAAGTGACCAATATAAAAACTCATTTACGTTCATATAGTGGAAAATCCGATTAGTGTATGCCATCAGAACAAAGTCCATAAATGTAAAGGGCCTTACTGACTAAAGGCCAAATAGTCATATAAAGCTCTGACTTCACATCTGTTTGCCACTTCTCCATGTTCACTTGTTGTGCAAACTCTGTGTTGTGGGGAATATGTGAACAATTCGAGTGAAGATAGTCACAGTCTTAAGAAGCACTTTCAATGCGTGTGCACCGGTACTTCTACTATTGACTAAACAGCTGGGTGTGTTGAAGGAGTGAATGCGAGTAGGTGAACTGCTTCGAATTTACCAACTTGACTATGCCACATCAGAGTGGCAAATTGGTGGCTTATGGTAGGGCTCCACATTCTACTTCTATCCACCTGACTACGCCATACAACGCATCCGACAGCTATCCCCTGTCCCCTTGTTCGACAAGTCTTTTGACACTTAGCCAATAATGACAAGTGAATTTGTGACTATTGTGGAGATGGAACTCGAATTGTAGCAAGGGGAATTTAGTCAATCAGGCCCAAAGAACACATCTGTACAGCAAATAATTTGTATGAAACATAGAATCAAAAATTATCACAGATATCCACAAATATATATATATATATATATATATATATATATTACAGCCAGTACAGAAAAGATCAAAGTGAAGATATTAAAATGTGATTAACTTAGCCTTATACCTAATGAAGGGAAGTGTCAATAAATAGGTTAAATGCTAGTCTACTGGTAAAGTTATCTATGGCTTTTATTTTTGTAGATCATATGGTCATGGCCATGACACATATTTCTATAAATTATAAAGAGTTATCTCTCAATAAAATCAGTTATACAGAAATGTCATATGGTACTATTAATGAATATTTCACTTACATCAATTACCCAATGCATTTATTAAGATTGTTAAGTTGAAGGATAACAAGTTCTTGGAATATGAAAGAGGAAATAAAAGAGAATTAGCTTAAAAAAAACATGATTTCAGTACATTTAACTTGGTCTATTTTTCATACACTTAAATAAATTTAAATTCCAGAAACACAGCAAATAATTATTAAAATACATTACAATTTTTCAAAATGATACAATACCCAATATGTGGTTACCATCACGGAGAATAAACATATACACCTAACAGATTACTACTCAGCACACACATCCCTTGTTCTGTGAACCAGATCAGAAATAGAATTCTGAAGGCTTCCTGTGGTTTAATTGATTCTTTCTGATATAATTTTATGCTGACATAGAATTAGAAACAGTGTGATTTCTTAATTAAAGCCCCAGTTTATTGCAAATCATGTGATTGAAATGCTGTGCACACCAGAAGATACATCCTACAATGTCCTAAATTATCAAGAAGCTGTTTCATGCTTTTTGTGCAAATCAAATTAGAAAAGCCCTTTTTGTTTTATTTCATTAAACAACGTTTGTTAATGCATTGTTTTGCTATTTCAGCCTTTTTTCTTTTTCCTTTTTGCTTTATCAATATTTTCATTCTAATGATAATAATCCTGGTGACAGAAGACATACTTTACCACTCATCTTTTTTTGTTTGTTCCTTGAATACTTGCTAAAGCTGCAGAATCAGTCCTAACACATCTCATTAACTCAGGCCATGAAATTATTTAGAAAACAAGCCTCTGAATATGAACAAGCTGATCATTGATTGCAATTGTGAAACAATTACTGCTCTTGTCACTAGCTAAAACGATCCACTTCAATTAAATTCATTTTAAATCAATAAAAGAAATTCCAACAAGAAAGAGTGAACACTTATTACTATTATTTTCATAAACTCTCACTGTTTCGATAATTGTTTAATAGTGATTTGGTTGCAAGTATCTTTTGGAGCTAAATGCTTCTTCTAAATTATATTAAAATGCCTTATGTGACAAATGCTCTTGTCACCCTTCTATCTGTGTATGTAAGTCTTACCCCCACTTAGATTGTAAGCTCTACTGGGCAGGGACCTCCATCCTCTCGTGTCAATCACAACCTGGTGCTTAAAGTAATTTTACACTTGTAAGTTACTCATTTGTAATGTGTAATGCACTTTTCCCATGTCTTATATTTGTATTGATTGACTTTATAAATGAAATTATACATACATTCAAATGTATCCTTATATTATGGCAATGCTTAGTCAATATTGCCTACTGTACGTTTATCTTAGTACATTGTATAATATTAATTACAAATCATTTTCAGATTTTCTTTAGAAAATATAAACCTATTCAATAGAATTGATATTATATCCTCCTAGTATAGTTACATTTTTATCTGAGTTAGACCTCCTTAATTAAAATACCAGTAGAAATCACATTTTGTTTAGAATATTGGTTTTTATTGCACAATACTTGTAAAATGTTGTAATCTTTTCAGTTTTCTTTTGTTATTTTATTGCTTTGTGTTTCTTGTGCTAGGAGAGATGTTGGAGGGACTTCCTGGATGATGTGGCAAAACAGCATCCAAAATGGATGCCATGCATGGACAACAATGTGCCAACCTATGGCTACATAAAGCCTGGCACCATCTCTGTACATCTGCATGGAGCTGCCAGTCTAGAGCAAGTATTTTATATAACTGACCTTAAAATTGTATTGTCAGCAAAGCATTAGGATCTGCAGGTACTTGGTTCAACTTAGCATTACATATACTATAAATCACAATCAATAACAGACTTCCAAAGGTACTGTCAAAGTTGTTTTTCTAGAAGAGACTTCTTTGATTTAGGACAGGGATGCTATTATATTTCTAATGTAAAACTCACTAGTTTAGATTAAATAATTTAGCTGTGCCATTACATCTAATAAATAAAAAAATTATGTATTTCAACTAGAGAGACCTTCAGTCATGATAGGCTCATCATTATTTACACAGCTATGGTTGGGAGAATAAACTTACATTAAAGTTACATTAAAGCCTTCTTTCTATTTATTGGCCACCCAGCTTTAAGTACAGCAAGTGTTGAAAAGGCAAGCTTGGGTTTTACCAATTTTGCAGAAAAGTCACAGCAATTAATAAAAGCAGACAACTCTAATCTGAGCCCCTCCTTCTGTTATCGCTGTGCAGGTTGATATGTGTGTGCAGCATTTGGATTACTAAGTAGCTGTTGACTCTGAGCTGTTTTAGGCTGCTTTCCTGAAGCAAGTGAAAGTAAATTTTAACTAGTTTCAGGAGAGGGGGCATGCTTAGTTAGTGAGCTAAACCCTTGACTAAGGGATGAGGGGTTACCCTAAGCCTAGGTAAGTCTAAACCTGTAATTTTAATACACAGACTTCATTGAGAGGAACAACAACTGAAAAGAGTTAGATTTCCCCATAGACACAAAAGGACTATATGTACAAAAGGCCTATAGGAAGCTCAAATGAAAGGACACCTCCCTCAGAGGATTAAGAGGAATAGATTCTAACTAAAATTATTTTTCTATTACGTTTGTACATTTTAAAACTATTATTACAAAGATGTAGTTCCACTGTATTCCTCTAAAAGTAGCAAATCTATTGTTGTGATGAATAGCTACAGAGATGTTGCATGGTGGGTAAAATGAAATTCAAAAGATATGAGCACACAAGCTTTCAGATATTTCTAAAAGCACAGAAATATAATGTAAGTGTAAATGCATAGAAACTCCCATAAACCCTCTATGCAAACCATACGTTTTTACAAAATATTCTAATCAGTGTAGATAATTCCATTACATTTCAAATGTGCTTCAACGGGTGAAAAAGTGTGACCAATGCATCTAAAGCATGCTGTTTGAAAAATACTCAATAAAATGCATGTTTTCGCAGCACCAGACATTTAAATTGAATTCTTGAGTGTAGGAATATTAGAAGTTATAGGTACTTGAAGTGGGATTTGATGCTGATTGCCAAATTTGGAAGGATTTTGCCTCATGAGTTTTCTGTTGCTTTTCCTATGGAAACATTCTAACATTAGGTTAACTAAATGGACATGTCTTTTTTAGCCTTATCGTTTACTTATGTAAGGGTGCACTAAATACATGTCAGACACATACATAAGCTCCCAGGTTTATACAACCTAACTAGATATAAAAGTATATATTTTTAGAGATTTATAATACTTTCTGTTTTTTAGCTCTGTTTTGACAAATGAAAAAATCTGTTGTTTTTTAAATGCATACATGCCAGAGAATTGCATTTAACTTACATTGTCATGAATATTTTAGACATTTCGTTAGATGCAAGGACAAGTAAATGGGTTGCTTATCAACACAATGCAGCACTTCCCCCTACTACATTGTTAACAGTTGCTTAAACACAGCTGTCTCTATTATATTTGCTCACATTTGCAAATATGAATTTAACTGTAAAATAGAAAGTATGACAGCTGAAAACTAAGTCATTAAAATCACAAATAGATCACTGTGACACTTTGGATTGTTCAGATTATTCAGACCTTCAGTTGTAATTATGCATATAACTTACTGTGGAGATTTCATATGACAGTTGAAGATTCAAGTTTCCCTTGTTTTCTATATAAATGTAATTTTATCTAGACCTCACCCTATTGTTTAGTTAATGAAATATATTGTAGTACCTATTCACAATCTCTCCTGAAGCGACTCTTATAACTATAACCAATAGCATAGGTGTATAGGATAGATAAAGGCCTTCTACACTTGTGATAAGAGTGTGGGAAATTAGAAGGGGTGGATTTTTACCCCAACTGGGGTATTAAAGGATAACTATTGAGGTTGGTTGCAGGCTGTTCTTGGTCAGTTTAGGCAAGAAACTGGATGGGAAAATAGTACTAAGGCAGCCAAAAACCACCAGTCCTAGTTCCATGCCTAATCACTCAACTAGATGCACTACCATGCTGGCAACTTTATGTGTGAATATAGTAAGCAAGTATTTGCAGTGCATCCAATAACCACCATTGAGACCATGCTCATGGATTTACCAACTGGCTTCCCCCTATGTCAACCACTCTACGTGTGAACATGGTTGGCAAGTAGTAGCAAGGTAGTCAATAACCAATCACACTCACTGAGGCTGAAGCTATACTGCTGCAGGATTGAGGACACAGCAAGCTGCCACTGAAGACTGTAACACTGTAGAGCTGGAGAACAGGAAAGCTGAGGACATGAATTCAGACACAATGCAAAGTGCAAGCTGAATCAGGAGCAAAAACACCAGAAGAATGCCTTGCACATGTGGCTGTAAAAGACACTCATTTGACTGATGTCAGGGATTATCTTAGAGGTAGGAAGCACACGGTTTAGGAGCAGCACATCAGTACTACTTATGACACTCACCTACTCCTTCCTTTTCAGTCCTAAACTCAGTCAATAGCTCCCGAGTCCTTACACTATACCAAGGGACCTGTATGCTCCAAGGCTGCTATTACCTTTACCCAAAAGCATTACTTTTTTATGTTGCATTACAGCATTACTTCCTCAGACACTAATCTAGAAAAGTTACGTCTTTTATAATATTTTATATTAAAGCATTCTCTATTTCAGTATGATATATCTATGCATTTAGATTATAAATGTCTTTCAGGAATACAGATCCCCAAAATCATAATGCAGGACTAAGGAGTCCTATAATCAGGCACCAGAACTACTGACAGGCTTCTTTATATAGCAAAGCTGTTATATAGCTGTCAGCGTGCATATTTGATGAACATGGCAAGGAAGTGAGGTGCCGCACCAGCGCCATGAGGAGACCAACGCTGGAGTGAAGGAACTGGGTAAGTCAAGCTACTGACAGTGGTCTGATTGGAAGATCAATTTATCCAAGATTATGAGACCTATTAAAGGTACAAACTGTAGTAGATTCTTTAAGGTCAGGATGATCAGTGTAACTTCAAACCCTTAGAAATGTGCTATTGATGGGCAGATGTATAATCAAGCCCAAATCAACAAGGATGATGACATTCAAAATTTGGCCATTTAAATGGATGTGTCCTAAGTAGGGTTGACTGCTGTATTGTCCCAAGCTATAATAGGAAGAGCACCAAGAGAAAAACCTAAGCAGGAGATTAATACCTCATATAAATAAGTATATAGTGGAGGGTGAGTGTCTAGTTAGTAGATGGGCACTGGAGTCTTTAAAATAACTTTTGATGGGTAGTCTGTCATACAGTTAATCCTCACAAAATATAATTAATTAAATCATTTTGGAATGATCTTTTATCATGAAACCAAGAGTTCTTATGTATGACTTAAATATAAGTGTTTTATATAATTATTTTTTTTTACTATTAATGTAAGACTCACAAGACTGTAGATTAGATTTTTCTGCATCCACTTTCATAAATCAATATAACTCCTGCCTTTCTCCACCCATTTGGAACATGGAATGGTTGGAAAGTTTACTTAATGATGCAAATCTAAGTTCTTTTAGTATGGTTTGTCTGGAGATATTGACAAATCTGCTTTTAATAATGAGATTTTAACTGCAGCAGTACTTCCTTTGTAGTAAATACTTTTGCATAGATCACTTTAATAGACAAATTGTCTAACTACAATTGATAATCATTCTGTATCTTCAAAAGTTAAACTTCTATGAAGAAGAAAGAGAGAAAAAAGCAAAAGTCTTGTCTGTGATTAAATTGAAAGAGTTGGGTGTCTTCCTAGACCTGGAGATTTTAATAATTAGCAAATCTAAAAAGCAGTATGAAAAACTGATATTGTGGTCCATCATGGGACAAATAACTTGTCTAGCAAAGAGGACAGTGTTTTGTGAGATTTGTTTTTTATTTAGGAAAGGAACTGGGTCTACCAGCAATTTCTGCTACTTAAAGAGTTCTTAACCTTGTTATGACAATACTTTTGTAGGAATGTATGTATTTATTAGTCATGATAGTAATCCCTTGAGTAATAAGAATTGACATATTATAGACTTTGCATTTATTTATTAAGGGGGAAGTTGTTCATTACAAAAAAAAACAGATTTAATTTTGGTGGTCATTAAAACAAGTCATGGGGGAAGCTACTTGTAGTTTCTCCCCAAAAATGTCATTGAACACCCATGATTTAGTTATTAAACTTTAAGTATGTAATTCAGTCATAGAGGGAGCAAATTGGATTCTGATTACAGAATCATGGTATATTCAGAGTAAAACCTGGCACCAGAGACATAGTTATACCTGGTCATTTCTTCATCAGAAGAAAGAAGACTGAGGAGACAGAATTTCCATCAATGTTAAATGACAACAGTAAAACAGGGAACCATACCAGTTAGTTCGCTCAATCACCTTTAGAAAATTGCCTCCCAATTGATTTGAGTAAAGATCCGGGTGCTCAGGAGCTGTAATTGACTTCAATCCAGTAGCTCAGCAAACAATCAGAAAGTCTCAAGCACTTCAAATGTAAAAACAACGTTAGTTTATTGGTATAAATTTTTAAAAGCATGTACAAAATAAAATAAAAGTCAGGAGTAGCACCTTACGCGTTTCGTGCTGTGCACTTAATCATAGTCTGGTGTGCTATAGGCAAAGTAGACCTTTATACATAGGCAATCAGAGACAGCGGTACTTCCACCTGAAGGACAAGTATTAGCCAATTGTCTTAGCGCATGTAAGTCAATCCTAGCCAACAGCAGACCCAATCGCTGGTTTAAACAGACAGTTAGTCTGTACATGCGTCCTTCTAGATTCAGCTAACAGTAAAACAGGGATCGTCAGGCTAATTAAGAGAGGAAAGGGCTGTATTCTTAAAAGTAATAATCTATAGGCCCTGAGAACAGTTCAGATTTGAAAGAAATGTACTGAAATTTCTATAAAGCATGACACACTTGTAATGGTGGATTTTAATATGTCTGATGAATGGAATATTCCTACTTCTAGATCAGCAGTTCTCAAACTGTGGGTCGTGACCCTGGCGGGGGTCGAGAACCGCTGCGGCACCCAGAAGCGCCCGCAGGAACCCTTCTTATAAGGGTTTCTGCGGGTGACGTCGGCCAAAAATGTCACCACGTGACGCGCGTACGTGATGATGTTTCAGCCGAATGTCACCACGTGACGCGCGTACGTGATGACGTTCGGCCGAAACTTCATCACGCACAGCGCGGTGACATCAGCGCCAGGGGTCGCCACCCCAGAAGGTTGAGAACCACTGTTCTATATTCTCAAAGACCAGATACCCTTTATCAGAATGGAAAAAAAAAAATGTTGGATAAAGAGATGTGACACTTAGTGGGCACTGAACTAAGGAGCTATGTGTTTAAAAAGAAAAAAACCCTTTGAGAGCATTATGGATTTATTTATTAATGAACTGAGACATGTGCTTACACCTCCAAAAAAAGGAAGCAAGAGAAATCACAGTAGCTGAAGACTGCCAAGTCTCAATGGCAAACAGCATGGATCTACCGAACTAAAGGGACACTCTCACAAAAAATAAATAAATACAATTTTTGTTTGTACCTGAAAACAAAATATATTTTGTAGTAGATTAGTACTGGAAACTTTGATTGACTTTAATCCTAGACCTGATTTCCCTGTTTCTTCTTTACCAACACAACAGTTCTGTCTTGCATTATGAGATACAGGATGTCTTTATAACAGAAACATATATCCTGCTGCAGGCTACAGAACTATAAAGAAACCACTGATTTCATGAATGCCACCTGGTGAGATTACCAGCAGAGTGTTTGTGATAAGATATCTGTGTAAAGGCAGAACTCAAGACTTTCTAAAAGTACTTTTATTAATTCTGAATATTGTCAGCCACAGAGAAGTGCTCTGTATAGATGTTTCTTCATATTATTTTATATTATGATATCCTAAAATGAACTAAGGGGAATATTAATCAAAGTCTCATTTATTCACTGCAAATGCAGCAACAATTTGGGTATTCATCATGTGTTGTAGTGACAATTCAACTAAGACGTACTGGCGTGAGTACATTTTCTGTTACTGTTCTGGAAACATTTCACTCAAAAAGCTCATAAATTGTTGCAATCAAGTGCCAACATGAGTGAGGAATTGTCTTCAATTGTAATAAAGGAATTGAAAAACAATTGTTGTCATCTAAGTGACAATATCTGTAACCAAAATGTGCCAAAAATGGTGACATTGTCCTTTTTTTTATGATAATTCTTGTCTATTGTCTGTTGTCTTTAATGCAGAAAAAAAATAGTCATAGTAGGATTGTCTCCTTTAAACAAATCTATGTGAAGATGACATCACTTTGTTACAATGCAGCAATTCATGGTGCATTCCCTGTAATATGACAATTTAATGTTAATGAATATGCAGAGCTGACTTGATTACACTATAGGCAAATTCACTTTGGTAGATGAATTAACTCTTTGATAAATATGTCTTTTAATTACTTTTCTTTGCAAAGATTATGCATGTGCACAACTGCATTTACTTCTTACTGGTCAAGTCCTCAAATATAAAAGAATGAAAATGGATGGAGGTAAATTTACCCTTAGGGCATAATATTTCTACAAATTCTGACATTTTTTTCATGAAAAAAGATACATTTTTTAAAAAAATATACTTATTTTGATTTTATTGGATTTTCCAAAGGGTAAAGTTGAATTTAAAAATTAACCGTTGAGATACATTTTTTCTTTTTGGATCTAAAATTTTGTAATTTCTACTCCTTTACTGATTTAACAAAAAGCATTTTTTCACAATGCCTCATTGCTATCAGATCTCCATTTATCCACCCTTTGGTGGTTTAATTTACTGACAAGCTATTCAGTTGCTCTTGCCCTGGAGCATATAGATTACTCTCCATCGAAAAGAGTCCATCTTCCTGATTTCTCAGTTTGATCCCTGTGCCCTGTAGGAAAGCTGATTTTATAACAGGGCATCTCACCTCTCTTTTCCATTCTCTGAATTTTCTGAATAACTAACAAGCAGGTATATTATCTAGCAGTAATGTGCTGTATTGTACCACTCACCAGTACCAAAAATGTACTTTTTCATACATGGTGGTTCTGGGAATTTAAAGGGACACTAAATCCTGTAGGGCTTTCTATTTATTGTTCACCTATAAATACTGCACACAAGTAACAGTCAGCACAGAGGTAACAGGAGGAGGGGATAGGATATGCTGATAGCCTGATCTCCAAGTGCTTGTTTTTTATTCAGTTGCTGTGACTATTTTCATATTTCATAAATTGGTAAGCCTAAACCTGTCATTTTAACATTGTTTGTACTAGGTGGTCAATAAATAGAAACCTGTTTATTTATAGGCTTTATTGTCTCTTTAATAACAAATATGGGGTCATTTATTTGATAGCATTTTTATCGGATTTAGTTAATAATATTTATCATCATGGAGGGGTAGCTATACCATACCTTATAATTGTAGCCTCTTAACTTCTTTTGTAGTTAAATTAATAGAATTTCTGTGCACGTATTTATAGTTAGCAGCCATGTGGGAAAAAAAAGATATTTTCCACAGAGGATTTCCTTGCCTGCACTCTATCTCTAACAAATGATACAGATGCTTACCTGACCATAATCCTATTTATGAAAAGGGCCAACATGTACATCATTTCTGTTATTACTTGCTGATTCATTTTTTGCAGCATACCCTATTTTCAGTAGTCTTGATTAAATAAATCTTTCATCAAGGCTGTCACACAAAAATCATATCAACCTAAAAATGTCTTTTCTATATAATCCTGCCACATTTGTGAAATATTCACTAACAGTACAATGACTTTGGTTCCAATGTATTTAGTTAAAAGATAGTTTGCTTCTCAGTCATAAAGCAAGACTGTTGTGTTTTGCAAATTATTAAAGAAACACATAAAATTGGCAGATTTACATAGGGAAGAAGAGAACAGCATTGGACAAGTCTACTGTCATAGTGTGGCATAGTTAGCCAAATGGTAGTAGGATGCATACTCATGCAAATTGTTGAAAATTCTACCAGTGATGTATAAAGACATCATCCTCACAATGTTCCCTTAACTATATTGAGTGAATAATACATCCCGTTCTATGTCATTCTGTCCCTAGTTCATGTAATTACTTAGCCTAAAAATAAATATAAATAGTCGTTATTGTCACTTTTGAATGAACAGTCCTATTACGCCAAACAGGAGCTCTGTCATCAGCTCCAAATTCACAACTTTGATTTTGCAAATTCATATTGGCGAATGCAACAAAACACCTTCAGGATTCAGTACTTTGACAGACTCCAATGCTTGATGAATAGGTGAATTACATATGCACAGACAAGTCTAGTATAGGTGAGACCTTTTATTGGATAACGGAATAGATGGTAAATGCAAGCCTTCCAGACTACTTATCTCTCTTCTTCAGGCAGGGCATGAATGCCTGAAGAAGAGACCCAAGTAGTCTGGAAAGCTTGCATTTGCCATCTATTCTGTTATCCAATAAAATGTCTCACCTATACTCTACTTGTCTCTGCTTATATCTATGGCTAACATGGTGCTACACTCTACTGCCTCTCACATGTGCATGCAAACACAAAGTGATGAAAGAGCTCTGTAACTCTACAACCGTTGTAAGCATCTGAGTTGGTCCCAAATTCACCACATTGCAGAGCTTGATAAGTGCACAAAGATTGTGAAGTGGCAGATTAATGTGAATTTAGACCTTTACATTACTGTTTGGACTTGAATAAATCTGTCACACACAGGGTTGTCAGTGTTATTTGTGTTTTTCAGATACTCTTTTTGTGTGTCTAAGTAAATTGTGACAGTGGGTGAGAATGTTTTTTTGTGTTAGTGTAAGAGGCACTTGTAGTCAGTGCTTGTTTGTGAGTTTTCAGTTAATGCTGGTGTCAGTATCATTGATTGTTTCTGTGTGTGTGACTTTGTGAATGCAAATCCATTTTTGCCATAATTAAGGGAAACTTTGAGGCACATCTGAATCCAATCATAGAATTAGAGATCAGAGATTTTCCATTTAAATGTCCTTGTGGTGAAGTTTACATTAGATGGACATCTAGGAAGGTGAGAGCACGAGCATACAAGACTATTAATTTCATTTAAGATTGATGATGTTAGATACATACCCCATAGGGCATTTTGCAGTGTGGAGCATGCTGGATTGATCGCATGAAATGTTAGGACCAGGGGTTTAAATTAATCTTTAAGTTTTCAAAGTTTTTTGTGAGTTATTCCATTCACAACTTTACCTTGGCATGTATAAAAGAAGTTGACAGTATGAAATGTGCATAGTGAGTAATATATGCTATTTATAGCATCTGGAAATAATGTGAAAACTTTTTAGCACAGCTTGTTTGTCATGAGTCAGTGTCTACCTTCCAGGCATCCCACATTCCAGTACGTACCTGAGTCTCTTGCTTTGTTACTTGTGTATAACCTATTCCAGACTTAAATTTCCTGAGGTTTTTACTCCACATCTGGCTGTGAAGACTTCTGATTTATTAGTTTTACCCAGGTGTCCTGACTACATTCCTGCCTCCTCCCTGGTACTTTGGCTTGAGACTGTCCATTGCCAACCCTGTTTGTTACTGCACTGCTTTTTACTTCAAGTGCCTGCTGGCTCTCAGACATTCAGCTTGTTAGTGCTGCCAAGTCTCCTGTTAGCCACCACCCAGTTTTGTTGCTCCCACTCCTGCATAAATCAGAGTCACCTGAGCCATACCCCCTTCAGCTTGTCTGTCTCTAGCTAACAGAGATGCCTAGAGTAATAGCTGGCTTCTATTTATGCCATTCATACCTGTCATTTTCTATTACCTTTCGCCAGCAAAAAAATTCAGACAGGTCTACTGCAGCTTGTCACAGTAACTGTACAGTGCTGCAAACATTACATTCTTATAAAGTTATCCGAAATAATTATATTATTATTTGCATATTTTGAATGTGTATATATTTTTTTTAACAAAATATCAAATTAACGCAACTAAGATATAGAAACATAGGGGGTTATTCACTAAGGTGCAAATTTGACTGTTGAATTCTCAAACAGCAGATTCCCATAGCAAATCCATGACTGCGACAACATTCTCATTATAAATCCACGACTGCGACAGTAGCAGTCTATTACAACTTTAGCTGGCGAATTCACACCTATACGCAACAATTCAGACTTTAGTCAAAAACCCCCATAGTAAGTAAAATAAAATGTAAGAGTGTGTTTATCACGAATATTTATGAAGTGGACAAAGATTTTCATTTTTACGAGTGATAATGGAGGCTTTGAACCATTGACTATTTCTGCACAGGGTTAGATAAGACAGTAAAATTTGGAATTCCATAAGGACTCAACTGCAGTTACAGTATGATGTTATGGACACTTACAGTACATGATTTGTAACAAAAGACATTGAAGTTATATTTACTATGATTTCACACAATAGCAATTTTCCTAATCTGAATTAATGCAACTTAGCCAGACTCTTTCATTATTGCTGCCTATGAAAAAAATGTAGAATAGTTAAATCCTGTGTTTAAGAAGGTAGTAAAAACACCCCTAGGAAATGTCCAGTTTGTTAATGGGCTATTTTAGAATGTGCTTCTGGCAAAATATGTATGAGACTTCATTAAAATTTGATGGCAATGCTTCACTTAGGATCAAATTAGGCCCCTTGTGATTACAGAGTACAAAAAGAGGAATGACGTATCTGAAAATAATGATTAAATATAGAATTTCTAATTCCAGTCACAGATAGTTCCTCTAAAAGATTTATAAATCACAAAAACCTAATAATTCTTTTTTATCAGTCATTTTCTTTGTTTCTTTTCTTGCTTTTTTTGATTTTTATTGGATACTCTGTGCAAGAAATGCAAATTAAACAAAATGCAAGTGGGACAAAGCCAGATGGCTGATCATCAGACATTTTTCAGGGGACTGACATGGAGATACATTCTAGGGCCATTTGATAATTGTTAGTTGCCCGGGGTGACAATTTTATCAGCACTCCCCCACCTGCACAACTTCCATTTTCCCATTAAATAAGTGCATGGGTGATATTAGGCAGGAGGGCAGATGGCGCTTCCCTGCTTCTGGTGCCTTATACATAGGACTGATACTTTCAGATAAGAATTAAAGATTGGAAGCCATATGACCAAGAAAGGGCTTCACTGAATGTTTTGGACACTTTTTAGGAGTTACCATTACTAGGCCATAGCTATTTTTATTTAACTAATGATGAGGTTTTATAAAAGATGGTTTGTGGTGCAGTCTCTGTAATCCCTGAGATGCACTCTTTCATACTATCACATGTGTGGCTATATTAAATAATAAAGAAACCTCTTCTATGTTGGTGCAGAAAATTTCTTTCCTCTATACTTAGAGGATGCCCTCTTGTTATACTTACAGTTCTTGGCATAAATAGACTGTAGGAGAGAATATTGACACCTGTATGTATGTATGTTGTATATTTTTATTTATAAAGCGCCTTTAGGTTATGCAGCGCTGTACAATCCAACAATACAGTTGTAATACAGACAAGAGAAAAGTGCTTAACAAAGAACAAATGAAGTAAATTGCAAGTATATAATCAAGAAAATACATCACTCTAAGTGCCAGGCCATGATTGAAAAAAGAGGTCCCTGCCCCATAGAGCTTACAATCTAAATAGGAGGACATAAGATAAACAAATAGGAGGGTAACAAGTGCAGTAACATAATGTGTCAGTTCATTAGCTTATAGGTGCCAATTAAATAAGAAAATAAATACAAAATAGAATAAATAGTTGCTTAAAAATAAAATATGAACCTAAAAAACAGTGCTAGTGCTCCAAAAAGTAAGATTTCAATTTAGTTTGGGAGATATTGATGGATTGCTCTTGGCGGAGGTGACAAGAATGGGCAGTCTTAGTGAGGGGTTCATGAAGAAGGTTGCCTTGTGAAGATTGGAGTTGATGGCTAAGTGTATTTTGGCAAACAAGGGAAGATATATATGGAGAGGAATCAGAACAAAATGTTTGGAATGTCAAAAGTAGGACACTGTAAATAATATATTTTTTAACTGGGAGCCAAGGAGAAGACAGTAGATGGGAGAGAGACTTCTGGATAGATGGAGATAATTCTGGCTGTAGAGTTTAGAATAGATTGGGGAAAGATGGGAAGCGGGAAGGCCAATTAGAAGGGCATTGCAATAGTCCCAGCATTGTTTCCTGAATCCTTGTATCCTGTTTCCTGATCTTGCAGCATTCCTGTTACTTTCTGTGATTCCTGGTTTACCTGTTGGCATACTGTTCTCCCTGGAGGGTGTTCTGCTAAGTCTGCCTGTCTCCAGTTTTTGTCTCTGTCTACTTATACCAAGTTGGTGGCCTCAGTCACCACTTCTGAAGTACTTGTAAAAGTTCATCCTGACCATCTTTGTGTTCCCCATTAGCTTCGCACACAGATTCTGTCTCAGGTTCACAATTCCAAGACCTCTGGGCATCCTGGTGTAGCAAAGACTCTAGAACTCTTCTTTTGCAATTTTTGGTGCCAAGGAATTGAGCAAGATACCAAAAATTTTGTTGCCTCTTTCCAAACTTGTGCCCAGACTAAAACTCCCCAGGCGCCTCCAGCTTAATTGCTCATGCCACTCCCAATTCCTGCCCAACCTTGGACCCATCTGTTCATGGACTTCATCGTGAATCTTCTGCCCTCCAAGGGTTTCACTTGTATTTGCGTGACTATAGACTGCTTTTCCAAAATGGTCCATTTTGTTCCCTTAAAGAAGATCCCCTCTGTCCAAGAGCTTTCTCATTTCGTTGTTAAGCATATCTTTTGCCTGCATGGAGTTCCCAGAGAGATCATTTCGGATAGGGGCTCCCAGTTTTTCTCCCGGTTTTGGTGGACCTTCTGCAAATCTGCTGGGATAGACTTCCATTTCTCTACATCCTACATATCCTATCCTATCCTGAGGCCTTTCTTTCTGAATCCTTGTATCCTGATATCCATAGTCCTGTATCCTGATTCGTATAATGAGGGAAACAGGGAAGGGAAAGAGAAACACACTGCTACTCTCCCAAATGCACTTATAATGTAATAATAGACGGGTGCTGGGTAAACAATAATTTAACAAGCCAAAAAAAGTTGGGGTTAGAAGAAAGGAAAGCTGTAACCCGCACTCACAACCAAGTAAAGAATTAAAAGAAATTATTTTTTATTAAGTACATTAAAATGGCTAAAAAGTAAAGCCAACACAAACACAATCAATTAAAAATGACCTTTGCTGAAACCACTTATCTACGTGGAAACAGAACAATTAACAGGGTAACTGTTCATTTTAATGGGAGAAACTCCCAAAAAATAAACAAAAAAAAAAACCCACTGAGTTAAGGGTAAGATGATAATTCAGTGATAAATCTCAAGGTGGCAAAGCAACTATGGGAAAGAACTAGAACAAGAAATAAATATACTGTAGTTATGGAGTAAATATAACACTCATGGGTATGAGACAACCAATATATGTTTCAGCTCTAATTTAAAGATTCTTTTACAAGGTAAGTAATAAGATTGCCTGGTGTAAAGAACAACATATTAACAAAATCAGATGAAGTTTACTACAGAAAATATATTGTTAACCTAAAATGGTTGGTTCATCAAATAAATATATCCAAGAAAGTTAAGCATTTAATCATTATAGTAATACATGTATCCAATCTCTAATACAAAGAGAATATCTGATATGCCCAGCAAAAAGCAAAAATTGATAACATAGACATAAAGTAACTATGCAGGCAGGTTTAAATGTCATGTAACTTAACCAAATCACCCTTAATTTAAAGGCATTTGTATTGGGGAAAACAGCAGATGGTAATAAGTGATTAATGCAGAGTACACTGCTACATTCATTATGTTGTACCAAGTCTGCAACCAGGCAGACTAAGGCCCTTATTCACCAATGTGCGAAGTGAACCGCGATGTGTTCGATTCACTTCGCACATTGTATTATGCGCATGCTGATGTCCTGTGTGCGGACACCAGCATGCGCATTAAAGGGATTCCCCTCCCAGCGAGGAGACTCGAGTGCTCTCGCCGGGAGGGGAATCCCTTTAATGCGCATGCTGATGTCCGCGCACAGGACATCAGCATGCGCATAATACAATGTGCGAAGTGAGTCGAACACATCGCGGCTCACTTCGCACATTGATGAATAAGGGCCTAAGAGTTAGTGTGCTAAAACAGATAACACAGTTTCCTGAGCTGACTCTAAGGGGGCAATACAGGACAGTCCGAAGTGAGGTGCGGCCTCACTTCGGACTGACTGATATGCGCTCGCTGATGTCCTGCACGCGGACATCAGCGAGCGCATTAAAGGGATTTCAGTCTCGGCGAGGCAACTCTTACGGTCTCGCCGAGAATGGAATCCCTTTGGTGATCCAGCTCTTGATAGTTCCCTTCTACTCCTCTGCCACCACTTCAGCACCGCCAGTGGATGGCTCCCCCCAGGGGCCACGACCTGGGGATTCCCTTACGGCAAAGGCCATACCCCCTTCCGGGGGTTAAGGGTGAAAACCAGGGACCCTTAGACTCTGCACCTTGGGTTGATCCAGTGCTAAATCCACTGTGGTGCCCTGCAAACCCCATGATATCCTAACATTAGAGAAGGAAAGAGCAGAGTAAAAAGTCACCCCAAGACAACGTGCAGAAGTAACAGGGTTAATGATCACATCATCAACTGAAATGTAAAAAAAGAGAGTAGAACCAGGCTCAGGTGGGTATTATACATCATTATTATGTCACCTCTTAATCTTCTTTTTTCAAGACTAAACAAGCCCAGTTGTAATGATTAGTGACGAGTGATGAAACAATAATCGTTATTGGACCCATAATAGATTTCTGAAATCACTGGATTGATAATCGGTATCCGATAACGATTATCATAATTACATTCTGCGCTACTGGTCTCTCTCATGTTGCGGCTGCCCTGATACAAGGCTGCCATGAAGCATTCGCGGCTGCCCTGATACACGGTTGCCATGAAGCAGCCACAACTGCCCTGATACACGATGCCATGAAGCAGCCGCGGCTGCACTGATAAAGGCAGTCAAGGAAGAGGAAACACCCAATGATGATTACTCTGACAATTACTGCTGGAAATTATTGAATCATCGAGGGGCAACAATTAACTAGAAAATCATCTTTAGTCGATAGTATCAATCAACACTAGTGATGATCTTTCTTGGTACTGTAATTTGCCCTTTATTAGCCTACCTTTTAACCTGTTCAAGCTCTATTACATCTTTCTTGTATGCTGGTGACCAAAACTGCTCACAATATTTCATGTATGGTCTGACAAGTGAAGAGAAGAGGGCCAAAAACTGACCCCTAGGGTACCCCACTATTAACAGAGACCCAATATGAGTATGTACCAATAATAACCATCCTCTGTTTTCCACCACTGCATCAGTTACTAGTCTACTTTTTCCACACATTTTCCTTCAGCATTCTATTTTATGTTCTAGGCTTTTATGTGACACAG
This sequence comes from Pipa parva, assembly GCA_019650415.1. Classification (NCBI taxonomy): domain Eukaryota; kingdom Metazoa; phylum Chordata; class Amphibia; order Anura; family Pipidae; genus Pipa; species Pipa parva. Next base: position 21,616 of record WMED01001545.1, read on the forward strand.
TATCAAATACTTTGGAAATATAAAGATATGTGACATCCAGTGATTCCCCCTGGTCCAGTCTATAAGTAGCCTCCTCATGAAAGCTAATTAAAATTTGTTTGGAAGGATCAATCTCTCATAAACCCATACTGATATGGACTTATACATTTTTTCGTGTTAGGTACTTCTGGATGGCATCTCTTATAAAATCTTCAAACATTTTACCCACAATAGAAGTTAGACTTACAGGTCTATAGTTTTCTGGCTCACACTCTGACCCTTTTTTAATGTAGGGACCACATTCGCAACACGCCGGTCCTTTTGAACAGCCACTGTCATTATAGAGTCCCTAAATTTTAAAACTAATGGTCTATCTATGACTGTACTTAATTCCCTTAAGACCCTAGAGTGTATATTGTCTTTAATTTATCTCTCTTCATTTCACTTGACATTTAATTTTCCTCTATGAATGCAGTGGTGAAAAACTGGTTTAATAAATGTGCTTTCTCCTCATCTCCTTCCACAATAACCTCCTTGTTATTTTTTTAAAAGGCCAAGACTTTCTGTTTTAATCTTTTTATTATTTATCTAATTAAAGAACTTTTTTTTTTTTACTCTCTTGTACAATGAGTCTTTTTGTCTCCAACTTAGCAGCTTTAATTTGTTTTTTACATTATTTATGTTGAACTCTATAACTTTAGCACTCTAAATGTTTTCTTTTGGGCATTTATAGCCACCATTACATTTTTATTCATACACATAGGTTTTCTTGTATTTCTAGCTCTTTTATTTCCATATGGTATGTACCTCTCACAGTGAGTTATCAAGACTCATATTGTTCAGAACATCATTCCAGTCAATTTTTGTAAACGCATCTCTAAGCTGATTTAATTTATCCTTTCTGAAGTTAAATGTCTGAGTGGCCCCATGACAGTAACTCCCTTTAAAGGTCAACTGGAAATCCATGATATTATTCTCACTATTTTCTAGGTGACCCTCACCTGCACTTTTGCTATTCTATCATATTTCTTAGATAATAGTTCTAGGTGTGCCCCTTTCACCCCTCTTGTTTGTTCCTGCACCAGTTGAGAAAGATAATTATCTTTAAATATTGACAAACACCTGTTTTCATTTATGTAATCTACATATTTTAGTTTCCAGATTTATATCTGGGTAGTTGAAATCCCCCACTATTACTACCTCATTGTGTTTTGCTGCCTCATTTATTTGTTCTAATAGTAAATCTTCTATGGATTCTGTTATAATTGGTGACTTATAGCAAACTCCCATCAGTAATATATTACTGTTTTTCCCTCCATGTAATTCTAGCTATAGAGATTCCACATCTTCATTGCTCTCATATATGTCTTCCCTTAATATGGGCTTTAGACAAGACTTACCGGTAACATAAAGGCAAACTCCTCCTCCTTTTCAGATTTACTGTCCCTTTTGAACAATGTATAGCAATGAAAAGGTAGCCATGATGGCTACCTTTCCATTGAAAAATTCAATTGAAAAACTTGAGCAGTAATCTCAAGGAATCAACTTGAGATCTAGCGGGCTAAACTCGAAAAGCCAAGATTCATCTTTTCGACTTTAATAACTTTTGCCCATTATATTCTCTAACTTTTCTGATTGGCTGGGAATGCAATATGTGATTACTTATAAAATATATAGAACATGCCAGTATTTTGAAAGAAGTTTTGATGTTTTGTGATATTTTCTCCAAGATTAAAACAAATGTTTGAAATAAAGATCAATCTATAAAAAAATAACAAAAAAATAAGTATAATAATATATTTTTTGTGAAGGCTACAAGTATTGTTTCCACCAAAATTATTCATGGTTGTGCTAAATTCTAAACAATTTCCTGCCCACTATATTGTCACTATTAAATGAACCTTGTAATATCTATCATTTACTGATTTTATTGGATTCCATTTAGAATTAATAAATTAATCAATTACATTGAACCCCTCCATTTCAAATGGCTACTATAACTGCTCATTTATAAGGGTCTGGCAATATGTATACAAGGCAAATGCAAATGGCATTGGGAATTTTATATTGCAAGATAAATCCTCCAATTTTAAAATATTAAAACATTTTTAAATCCCCTACCAAAGCATTGCGTAAATAACCACAGCTCCATAAAAGAGTATGTAGTTGATTGCCTCATGTGCCTTAGTACTCTATTAACTAAAAGGTAAACCAAGAAAAATTAACTAAAATGTCAATTTTTATATTGTCACTTCAATACATGTTTCCAAAAAAAAAATGAATAGCTCTAAGGAATTTATTTCTTCATATATCAACTCATGTCAAACTGTTTTCTAATTTATTTGTGTGATATATTATATGCAGTATTTAATGTTTTTTTTTTTTTACCAATCTCACTCAAAACAAAAACCAGAAACCTGGAATATTATTTAGCTTGAAGTCTGTTTCTATAACAAGCTCTTTTTAAAAACTTGTTAAATACATTTATTTAATGTGTCAAACAGAAGCTATGATTCTTTGTGGTAATACTAAACAAAGAGCATTCCAATTGCCTGTTGATTTGAAAGCACAGTATTTTGAAATGACTCTATTAACCATCTGACTACAGACATATACATTTATTATACCTGCTTTTCTTAAATTTTTGAGCCCAATAAAATTGTGTTAAACCCTAGAATGCACCATATTTTGACAATGGGATTGCCAGTGTCTTTCTCCACTATTTTTAACCTTTAAGGTGAAATGTACTAAAGTCAAAAACAATTTTTTAACTTTTTTGCCATTTTTTTTCACTGTTTTCGCTGCAAAAATGGTTGAAAAGGAAAGAAACTACATTTTTGGTCTCCCCCCCTTTTCACCCAAAAATGTAATTTTTGCCTATTTTTGCTGTGAAAAACAGATAAAAAAGTAAAAAAAAATTTCTTTCAATTGTAGTAAATTTTGCCCTACAAATGTGTTTTCACATTTGCTATTGATGAATAAAATAAACCAGTCTACTACAGTAGATACAATATGTTTATACAGTATTAAAGTGTTATAAAATAAAAATTTCTTTCGGAAATGTCTGCCAGGAGGCCAGTGTGTTTTAAATTAGAGAATAATAAAAGACCATTAAGTAAAATTTTTAGATTGTCAGGTGACCAATGTTTACTCAATGAAATTGTGTTAAACCGTAGAATGCACCAGATTTTAATTCCGGGTATACCAGTGTTTTTCTCGTTTTAATTTAATCTTTACAATGTATAATGTCATGAGCCCAGGTCCATCTTAAATTAGAGAATAATAAAAGACCACTAAGTCAAATTTTTAGATTGTCAGGTGACCAATGTTTACCCAATGAAATTGTGTTTAACCATAGAATTCACCTAAGAAAACTGCCATCTCATGGGTAAAGTTGTGGTAGGCAGTGGTTTAGCATTCCATTGCTGTTGGATCCTTGCTGGGCACAGGCTCAGTGGGAGATTTAAATTCACGTTGCTCAGGTGCTCAGTGAATAATCTTCAGTCTTTCAGAGTCTGCCAGATCCCTTGCACTTTGACAGCAATCCAAAAGCTTGCCCATGGGTTTCTGAACAAGTGTACCACCCACTTTGAACTGGTGCTTTAGCGGATCCAATCTCACTAGACAAAAGTTACTCCTCTTGAAAAATGACAACCCAATTTTTCTAACTTCTCTGAGTTCCTATCTGCCTTCAAGAAATTTGTTTGAGAAGCTAGTCAGCTGTGGCAGAAGCAAGAGTCCGCTATGGTGGGTCATTATGCCATCCAGTTTAGTATTTTTGTTAAAAAAAAATAGAGCAGCGCACTCCCACATAAAATCCAAAGCGTTTATTTCAAATCCAGGTTAAAAACATAATCCATAGGTAATCAATCAGAATAAAAACATGTAGATATCGTCATGAGGGCACCCTTGACGCGTTTCGGGCATGTGCCCTTAATCAGTATTTTTGTTACACTACCAGTAAATCACAGTTCCTGCCAACTGCCACTAGTGAAGGGTTTACCCAAGGACCGCATTCTTTGTAAAAAATCTGGGTGCATTATAATGCCTCCAGTAGTGTTCCAGTCCCGAGACAGCCTAATTGACCCAGCTCCACTGAATAAATATATATGTCATTTTATGAATTTCACAAAATGCCAGTCATACAAAATCCTGTTTTTAAAATGTTCAGTTGAGACAATAATGTCTAATTTCATGATGTATGTTTGTGTTTGGTATGGGGTTGCATACATGAGACAAGACAGATAATTGGGGCCGAAATACTGTATTTGTTTCAAAGACATTTTAGCCTTACCAAAGATATTAAGCTTGCTCAATAAATATGTTCTTTTAGTTGTAATAAATAGACAACTGATGTTGTGTGGGTCTGAAATGTTTGTCCATTCTCTTTTTTATTTTGTTCTTGAATTTAGTTTTACTGTGTAGTGCATGACCCTGAATCTTCACACACATGTTTTGATACTTTATGAGTCATGTTCTATGTATTTTTTCATGGAACATAATGCACACATCAGAGTAAGGGGATTTGGAAGATAACTTTGTTTAATTGCTAGTGCAGTACGAGTACAGAATATTAATGCTTAATATTTATTCTAACATGGAAAAGAAGCTCAGAGAGTTGTAATATGTTTTATTGTCTTCATTTATATAACATCCGCTTACTATAATAATAATTACTTAATAATAACAATTCACTCAAAAATAATATAATAATTTTTGAGTGAATACTTTGATTAGAAGCAAATTCTAACAGCACTACACTTATATACATTACTTAGAGCCATTCAAATGAATGGCCCACTGGTGGAAATGGAAATGGAAAAAAAAATGTTTAAATACCCAGAAAAGTTTAATAATCAAGCATGGATACATATGTCCTGAAGTGGACTATTTAAACCTAAAAAATACTGTTATTTTGATAACTATAAATGCATTTCATTGACTTCCAAAAAGTCTGGAAAAATAATTTGAATAGTTAGAAAATGGCAAAATAAATTTTCCAGAATTACTATTAGTATGTTCTCCCCAACATCTGTATCCATAATTCTATACTTCACCTAATATGCAGGCATATAGCGTAGTCATCATAACATCAGCATCTTGCACAGGAAGCCACATCCATTTTTCCATTAAATTAAATTGTGAGCTGAGTTTGCAGTATGCGCCAGATGCTGAAATCAAGCCTGCTCTATCTGTACATATGGACACATTCTTTTGTCCACATTCAAGCTCAACTTTGCCTCCTTTATTATGTTATTCCTTTTGTTTCCATTATCCTGTATGTTTTTCCTCTGGTGTTTTCCTGTTTGATTCTTTATGTTAAAGAAGAGCTATAAGCTCGTATGGTCAATGGATGATTAGCAAAGAGGAATAACCAATTACCATTGTTAGGCTCTAGCACTGCCCCTGCAAAAACTTCTACTTTGCAGACAGCAGGGGCAGCACTGGAACCAAACAGTGGTATTTGTAAGTAACTCCCCCGTTACCCCTAAATAATACGAGCTTATAGTTCTCCTTTAATCTCTCTAACTATAAGCTCGTATT
>WMED01001546.1:0-27138 GCA_019650415.1 Pipa parva
TTGCACTATTGGTGACTGACTAAATACTTGTTTTCCCCACTGTATATTTAAAGAACGGAGAACAACCAGCACTCTTGTGAAAACATCCAAAACCAGTGCCAAATTGTGAGTTTAATTATGCGCTTACCAGTTATATTTAACTTTAAAACAAATAGCAGTGGCAAATCAGGCTCTTTTCCAATTGGAGCTCTCAGCCAGTCCTATTAATGATTTGTCTGGGCTCCTTTTTCTCACAGCAAGCCAACAGCTTAGGACAAAAAAACTTCCATAGTGTAATATGTACTTTAATGAATAAAAGATTAAAATGACCAATAACTACTCACAAAAAGACTTGAATAAAGAGCTTATCATAAAACCTCCTCAGTGGTAGTATTGTATGCTGGGCTTTGTGCTCCCTTCTCTATGCGTTTCTCCACATATCGCTGTGGCTTCATCAGGAGAAAAAAATGTCTGTGTCCTAGTATATATACTGTATATAGTATATATTAACAACTGCAGTCAATGGGAGTTCTTTTGTTGTAGAAGTTTAACTATGTCTCTGGTACTGCTACACAATCATTTTCTTAAATAAAATTATTAAATGTATTATTAACATGTATTTTCCTTTTTCCATTTAATTGTTGAATTTAAAATAGTACATCCTTCCTAGCTAATACTGGCAACATCATTCAAAAGTACAATGAATATAACATTTTTATTTGCAATGAATATGGTACAGTCTATTTTGCACTGTCCATATTTCTAGAAAAATTAAAATGCATTATTAAAACAATTGTTCTTAACCATATTATTTGAATATTCTAATGAACTGTTTTTTTTTTTTTAATTTGTAATTTTAAATCCTAGGCAATTACAGCAGGGATTTTACCAGTAGTAAAAGAAAATACATCACAGCAGGCCCGTATTCCTTAGCTGTAAAATTCTAATTGTGTCTTTGCTGGTGCAGTATTCATTTTTCTCTGTAAACTAAAATGTATTTTTATAGATTTCCTGTAAAGGGGCAGGTTTAGTTTCACTTATTATTTCACATCACCTCAGATCAGTTACTGAACTTACGGAACACATGAGCCATTTCCATTGAGTTCTTATTTATTCATACTTCAAAAGTTTAATTTCCAAAAAATACTACATCAATGGCTTATGGATCAAGGGCACATGCAAGCAAACATATACAGTACCTAAAGGTTTAGCTTTATCTATAGAAAAATCAGCCAAGAGACATCAGTGCTAAAAATGCAAAATGCCCTCCATATTCACCATTAACAAATCCTGGAGTTGTTTGTTGGAATCTTCCTACACTAAGAATTGCCTTTGTATTCTCTATTTACACCATAATATAGTCTCCGTTAAGCCCCAATATATGCCAGCTGTCACACCAGCTAATGATAAATGCAAGGGAGATTATTGCATTTAAGGAAAATGCTGGGGACTTAATTAAAGATAGAGAGCAAACCAGCAACAAGGTGGAAAATGCAGAAGAGAACTGTGAACACACTAGCAGTTCATAGAGTAAACTGGCCACTGATTCAAAAGAGGCAAATATATTAGTACTAGGAGATGAGTAGGAAATGTAAGAATAAGCAGTGAAAATTAATAAGAACAATAGTTACCCTCAGCCAGTCTTAGATCAGCAAAAGAGAGGGTGTTCAACATGGTAGTCACAAGGGTAACAGAGCCATCAAATGCCATAAAGGTTAGGGTAAAATAAAGATACTAGGAGCCCTTTAGATTTCATGCCCTGTATTTATCCAGTATCAGTTATGCCATTACAGTGAAAATTCACAATTTTGACAAAAGCCTTTTAATGGCCGATTTATATTTGAAGAATTCTGTGAATGGAGGATTTGGTGGACAGTTTGGGAAACTTTTATACAGCATGGAGGAGGATTCTGTGAGCAGCAATGGTTGTATGTCCTATGAGTCTTGAGGAGTCAGGCAAATGTTAGGTATCAGTACCACTGGAAAGAGGGCATTCTCAGGGTAGAGACTGCTTTGTTTAATGAAAAAATGGGGGCAGCCAAACATAACTGGTCCATGTTCTAATGTTGCATAAGGAAAAGATGTAGAGTGATTATATATTAATTACACTGGTATTTTTCTCCAAAAAACACCCTATTCATTACTGGATATTCAACATGAATTGCAGTTCACTATGCCATCCATATTCTGTGCTTACTTAGCACCTCTAGAAGAATAATGACTGAAAAGAATAGAGAAGCATAATAAACTTCCTACAGACAGTGTTGATAGTTCGATGTTTATAAAGATGCCACTGAACAGTTACTGTATTCCAAGTGGCATTCCCCTCTGACAACATAACTGAAGGGGTTTAACTCAAATCAATATACCAAGTTTCAGCATGGTCTACTATTACTTGTGCAGAGATGATGTAATACAATGCAAACAGAGCAGGTTACAACAAAGTAATAAAAGCAATTGTTTAGAATAGTGAAATAAAACCAAACAGGGAATCCTCTAAAAAATGTATCACCTCTGGAAGACCTGTATAACTGGGTTAGAAAGACAACAGAGAAGTTCAGCAGAAGGTACAGGAACAGAGGAAGCATGGAAATCACCAGTGAGGATTGAGAACATACCCTGCATATAGACCATATTTGTCACTTTCAATCGCAAACTGATATTAATTACATTGCTTGATAATATCATCATATATAGGCTATGCATAAATAAATCTCTGAGCTTAAGGCAACAAGCCAACAATCAGAAACAAGGTAGATCGAAATAAAATACTACCAGAACAGGCATAGAGGACTTAGACCATCTGCAATTTTTTAAAACTGAATTGTTTTTATTTTAGACAAGAAACAATTGTGTCAGAAATGTTCCTTTCAAAAAAAGGGTTTTGCCCTGAAACATGTCATGACTGCCTTCCTCTTATCTTAAATAAAAAGCATTCCGATTTGGATTTTTTCCTCTCCTGTTTGAATATTAAATCTGAGTATGGCTAATTTTAATGACAGTACATATTATCACCAGCCAGCGGTAAAACTTCCAGGCGATTATTTCATTTTTATTTAACAGTTAAACTAAAATACACAGTCAACATACATTTTAACATTTTATTTTTTACACAGGAGAATGTTTATTAATTTTGAAAAATATCATTTGATTTAAACTGAGGCAGCCAAAAATCATATGCATTTAGCTTCAATGTTGTGTCCTCCTCTATCACAGTAAAATTGGGCATTTTTGTACACACAATAGAGGAAAAAAAGCAATTACTATCAATCAGTGACTAGGCAACAGATTGGAACATTTTGAAAGACTCATTCATACACAGATTTGCAGCAGTGTTCAGCTCCTCTGATTAGATTCCATAGATTTTAAATTGTAGCTAATTAGGCTGTCATAGGTTCATTAATGGCTCTACTGATTCAGCACTCCCTCACCTGCATGCATATTAAAGCTCATTAGCTCCCTTGTCTAAAATACCACTTGCATTAATTGCTACTGATGTACTAAGAGTCTTCAAAAGGATCTTCTGACAACTAGTGTACCTGCTGGTAATATCCATTGCCCCCAAAGCTCCTAGTGCAGGTTCACAAGAGGCTGTACATATTTACTTAATATTAGCATCTATTGTTTACATTTTATTTTTTTTTTTTTTTAAACTGCTAAAATTGCAATTCTTTCAGTAATATGCATTAAGTATTTATAAAACACATATTAAACCGGTCTCCTCCCATATTTAAACTGGATAACTATAAATCCCTATAAGAATATATAACCTAGGCATTCCACATTCTGCTGAATATTTGCTTTGGTTCAGACAGATTCTGCATGGACAAGTGGAGAAAAGTGGTCACTTCAAAATTAGAGGTGCAGTTTTGCAGTTGTGTTGTTATTTTATTATAACCAAACAGCAATTAACTTTTACAGCTTTTATAATTTACTAAGTAATGCAAGTAAATTAACTGATCTCAACATATTGTATTACATTCAATAGTTCTTGCCCCTATGGATGTTACAAATTTTCCTACTCAGTGGTACTTGCACAGAGGGCCAGTTTGGTCAGATGATTGTAAACATATCTTTGGAAATGCCTGGAGGAAACTGATGGAAACAAGCGCTGAACAAACTCCTTGCGGATTATATTTGGGATGGAATCACCGTAGTATTAAAAGACAACAATGATAACCACTTAGCCAGAGTGACAAATACACAATATATTAAAATGTTATCATTTTATAAATGTCTCCCTTCACACGGGAACACTATGTTTAACTTAGTCCTTTTGGCGAAATTTATTTAACTAAAAAAAAAAGATGCTAATAATGTAAAGTATGGCTGGCTACCTTTCCTTTGAAAAATCTGGAAGAAAAACTGAATTGGAAAAGTTTCAGTTGGTAAAAATCGACTGAAAAATATTGATCAAGTTTTATCGATCAACCAGCTGAGATTTACATGGGATAAACTCGAAATAAATTTCTGCTTGTGATTTAGGTGTTTGTGAATGACATTCCAAGCCAATATGAATTTCTATGATGATATAAAGTTTGGCTAATATAAATGTGATTTTAAAAAAAAATAAAATATAATTTATTTCAATTGTAATAGAAATTATAAAATGTATATGGCTGTTTTTAAAACATCTTTGCTTTACAAAAATCTTTTACATGTGTAGATGACGTCTATTCAAAAGTGTTTACAGTAATAATACACTTCAGTCTTGTTATTACAACAGTAGAAGTGACATCCTTAAGGAGTGAGTAGCATAAAATCACTGAATAATCAAAAGGCTTTATGCTGTATGACCTATACAACTAATTATCTGGTAAAGAAATACATTTCATATCAATTTCAGTTAAAAAGTGAAGCAGGACATCTGGGTTTTGTAAAGAAAGAGGTTCATAAAATGAGTTTCAGTTAAAAAAGTTGGAGTCTATGCATACAGTCAATCAATTATTTTCATGGTTCTTATTTTACTATAAAATATCCATTGTTTTCAGGCGTTAACTCAACCTTTTTTCTTATGATAGGTCCCTCTTAAGAAGAGTCATTTTTTAAACTAAAATTGCACACCTGTTATTTGTTCCTTAAAGCACAAATTCTGTATTTTGTTATTACAACAATAAGTTTACAGTAAGTTTGTGAATAATGTGAGCATGTTGACTTAGTAAACATAGAACTATGTCAGGGGTGGGCAAACTACGTCCACGGGCCAAATCCGGCCCTCCACAAGTCTTGGACTGGCCGACTGGATGATAATAAAATGGGGGGCATGCCTACCGCCATAGGTGTCAGCATGCTAAACATGCCCCCTGGTCCTCTGAAGCCATCGGACCGTTCATGCAGGAATTCCACAGCACAAAGACACTTTGTTTAATGTGGTTTGTTGCTTCTCATTGCTCTGTTTGTAATTTTGGTGTTGCAGGAGTTACCATTCTCCACCCACTGTGTTGTGAATGACAAAAATAATATTGCAAATCCATAGTAAATTTAATGGAAAATGTATCAATTCTCTTGTCCCATTATTCTTTTAAGGTTAAATATCTTTTAAAAAAAACAGCAAAAAAGATTTTCTTAAGGTCATTCAACATTTTCCATGTTGAATGTCAATTGTAGAATGTCAAATTAATTGAAATTTGAAAAATAAAAACAGGATTTGTGTGAATGCAACATCTAAAGGGAATAATACTCAGTACAGTATGTGTACATACAATTCAAGACGATTGTCAAACATCACATTGTAAATACTTTAATGATTGTTTTCTAAATAAACTTTGCTCTTCGGTGAAAACAAATTTTTATCTGAAGGTTATATTCACAAAGTTTTACAAGGGCCTACGTGTTATATTTTCAGGGAAATAGCTGTAACCCAGTCAATGAGAGGGAAAGATCTAGAGAGGACACAAATTGCTGACGCAAGGAAATGTGGTTTGGGGTCACAGTGCAGATATTTTGATGGTGTTCGCACTGGTTTATGTATGTCACTGGTTTACATTATCTAAAATCATGTGTCCCTAGTTATTTAGGAATTCATTGCTTATTGATGGGTAGCTAGACTGATATATGCAAATTATTATTTTTAAAATTAATTGGTCGGAATTTTTTTAAAAAAATGATCATTTGGGGAAGCGCAACATTTTCTAGCTAAATACTCAGAATATATGGGTTGAACTATTTAGACATTTAGTTCTAGTAGTTGTTGATGCAGAATTCCAGATGCAATGACTGTAGCTTGACCTTAAATTGGCATAGGTCAGTGATGTAAGCAATTCATATATTTCTTAGCTATTCTTTTTTAAAGAAGTTCTCTTTTATCGGTGTCCTTTATAAGAGGTATTGCCAGCCTGCAAATTTTGCTTCTCCAACCATTTATCATTGAGGGAAATGTAATGGCACCCCAAGAAATTGGCCCCACTCCTTCTCCCTAGATACACCTGTCAATACTATTCTACTGGGATTTATGGGTTTCAGTAATGGATAGTAATACAGAAAAACTCAACAGCAAAATAATTTGTTTTTGTTTTTTTTTTTTGGATCTCCTGAAGTGTGTCCTTAATGTGATAATAGTGTGTTTTAGTGTGGTTATAAAGCACAGTAATGAAAACAAGAAAGATAAATGTATGAAAGATTTACACAGTGCAAAGTATGGGCTAAAAAAAACTTAAGGCATCCCCTGCCTGTAATTAGCTGAAATGGATGCATTTCTTATTTAGGCAAACAATTCACTCAGCAGGGGTTGTATATAAGATTTCTGCTAAGAATGAAGTCATCAATTATTCCCTGAAACCCAAAGGCTTTTTAGCTAATTTTTGAACAGACAAATATTAGTTGGTTATCTGTACAATGACAATGCTATTGCAAAATAAAATGTCATGTCTTTTTATTCTTTATATTATATTACTTGTCTTATTTTTTACTGGTGATGACTGGTTTTCAAAATGACAATAGTCAAGTGAGAAGGATAACTGCTCAGAGTGAGGAGTTTGTGTAAGTTGGCTGTCAGATTCATGACTTCTTGTGGATGATGGGAGCTGTAGTTTTAAGACAAGTTTACCACAACTGCCCTATAAGCTTTTTGAAGAAATTGAACATCTTAAAAGTCAGACTTCTTCAACTCAGATACTATACACTCTTCTGCTTCTAACTACCACCATCTGTTGTGGAGAATGCCTGTCAACTGAGCTGTTACCAACTGACTATGACAGAAAAGGGGTTCACTCCCAAAGCAGTGGACAACAATGTGTTAAATGCATTAAGATGGTAATTGTGGGTGAAACAACAAATCTTAGGTAGTGGATGCTTCTATTTATTATAAAGTAGTTTCACCAACAAGCAGAAGATTTTTTGGATGTGAACACTTCCTCATGTGCTCCAAAGTGCTACTTTCCATATATCTCTTCTTGCTGGCCCAATGTTCTAGTTCAAAAGTCAGCAAACTGTGGCTTGTGAGCTACATGCGGCTCTTCAGCCATCATGTTGTGGCTCACAGCACATTTCTGTAGTCCTGCCCCGCATCTCTGTAGCCCGCCCTTGACCTCCAACACTTCTTCTGATTGGATGTCAGCTGGTCATGTGATCGGGAGCATGCGCTCCTCCTCATTTGCGGCTCTACAGAAATTATTCGCCGGTGGAGGAGGGAGTGAAATGGCTCCCTCCTGTTGAAGGTTTGCCGATTACTGTTCTAGTTAGTAACACATTGTATCTACTGATAGTTACTGAGCCTATTTCCCTATGTGGCACATTACAGAACCAATCTACCTCTGTCAATGAATGTAATATTTTTTTGTGTGCACGTAAATTTCACACACCCGGGGTGAAACAAGGTGTGAGGAGCTGTAACAAGGTAAGTATTTTAATAATTATTTATTTTTTTTTTTTTGCTTTAGTTCTCCTTTAATTAACTTATCCAGATAATGATGTAAAAACTCAATATCTTTAGTAATTCCAGATCAGAAGCTGTCTTACCATTACATTCTGGTACAAATTTCCACTAAATCGTGCTGCATCTCTTTTAAAAATATACAGTATGCATATATGCCTGCATCAATTTACTTGATTAAAGCAACAGTAAAAATATGAATTTACTAATTGGCTTTGTATGGCATTTATTTATTTGCAGTACATTAATATTTGTATTTGTTTTGTTTCTCTCTGTGGTGGTTGCTGCAAAATTGGACTTTCTGGGGCACTTTATGAATATGTGAGTCCATAGGAAACAATGGAACTAGGCAGAGGTTCAATTTCAAAAATAACTTTCTTATCAGTACTGTGTAGAAATAACTGCCATAACAATCCAAATGGGATTTTTTTTCTGGTGTTACTAGTCTGTCAAGAACAAAATAAACATTTTAGATATTTTTATTGTTTTTTTTTTAAATTGTATAAATAAAGAGTATTTACTTTCTCCCTGTTGTCTCTTTCAATAATTACTGGAATTGGCTTTTGGGAATTTAGTTTTATTTGTAATGTTTCTTTTTTTGTAAAACTGTTTATGTACCATAAAGGATGTTTACTTACCTCCTACGGCATAGTCTAATTTATGTATTTATTAGTTTTTGTTGTCCATCCCAAGAAAAATATATTTTCTTTAATAAATATGTTTTAAGTGTCCAATTCAACCTTTTTAATATTTTTTACTGGTGAACAGTCTTGATAAACAATTTATTTAGTTTTACATTTGAAATACACATTTATTTATTTTTTTAGGATCCTGCTGTTTTTATGATGTTTACATGATAAAAGTTTATTTATGTTTTGTTAGATGTCTATTTCTGATTATAGAAATTATTTCTTAGTAAATTAACTGCTCAAAAGGATAAAAAGAATTGCCACTTAGAATGACTGTTGTTTACATATTTCCTAATATTTTCATTTTTGTAAAACCACATACAAATGCTTACTGAAAAGCTAAAGAGATAAATATATTAAGTCTTCCATCAGTCTATCTTTTGAAAGAGGAAAACAAATTAAATACATCCATTCAGGAACTGAAGACCGGTGGTTCTCCAGAAAAAAAACAAGCTTTGGTGATTGCCTGCTTAATTTCCACGAGACCATTTCAACCCATGGTCAAGCTCTGATGGATAAATGTTTAATTTATATTTAAAATACTTAAATTGAGCAAATATTGCTAAAAGAAAAAGAAGTAAAAGTGGATATTCACAACTCTTTGGAATGAGGTTCTACTGATTTGCTAAAGAGTTGAGACAAGATATCATATGACAATGACATTCATACGGGGGATACTTATCAAAGTCATACTGAAATTTGGCTGGTATATCGATATACTGCTAAATTGGGGAAAATATCAATATCACCAATATCAATATTTATTAAGAGACCCTTTTAATCTTTTTTTTTTTTTTTTTTTTACCAAAAAGTGTTCATCTGTTTGAGGGTTGCAAAAAACTTTGCAACTGATCTATTCAACAGTTTGTGATGAAAAACTTCAAATGCTACTCGGATAGAAACTTTAGTTCTCTCTTATCAATTAAAATAAATGAATTACTCTACAATATCTCTACCTTTAACCCATTTTTTTAAATGCCTGACACGCTATGCTCTCACATATCCCTTTGGCTCATGGAATTTTGATAAAAAGACCCAAAAGTTACAGGACAGGAGGGTACTTCATTAACAAGACATCACTAATTAGGATAAAATAAGGTCATGTGCATTTTTAACAAATGTTCAACATGTTAAGGTAGAAAGAATACTGGGGCTGTGTGAAGAATAAGTTCAGCCATATTTTATTGAAAACTTGCTTCCCAGTATATATGGGGTTAACAGTACAAGTATATTGTGAAATGTGCTCTAACAACAGCTTCTAATCTATGGCATTTGGTGCCCGTTGGTCCACTTTACTGTTTATAGCAGTTTGCCAACAAATCTAACTCCTGCCCCCTTTTCTTATGTCTGACTTAGCAGCTCACAACAATAGTCTATAATAACCACATAAAAAGCACCTACAATGTTAACGTATTTTATATTTAGATATCAATGTTGTGATTTTGAATCATAATAATTTCCACCCATATTAATGTATATTAATGTATACTAATCAATCAAAACTGTACTAACATACATAACCAATCGTAATGTTAATTTTTAATGAATTAATTTCAATGTTGTTTTATTACATATAAATAAAGAATGGTTCCCTCTATGAGACACAGATTAACCAGGAGGAGTCTCCTGAACTACTGAACTTGGTGTCAGTGTGAATTTCTTACATACCTCTGCAGAAGTTTTTATTTCCTGAGGTTATATAAATTGGGATACTGTTACCTATAGCCTACAGGAAATTATCCTGAAATAAATTTCGTTAACAAAAAATGAGATAGATGGTGGCTCAAGTAAATTACTTTCTTTTATTATCTTAATTTAATATATGAGGGGTATTTATCAAAGTAAAAAAAAAAATGCTGGCCCAAAAGGCCCTTTTGACTAATATTACCGAAAAATATTCACCAGATTGAGGGTGGCAGAAAGCCATTATTTTCTGTGGGAGATGGTTGCACAAATTTTCTCAGTCCTGTAATTTTCGCAATGAAAAAAGTCACCAAATCAAAAAGACGCTCCATTCAGATCAATGTAAAATGCAGCAATTTTTATGCAGCAACTTTTTCTATATCGATCTTTTTCAGTAGCAAAATTTTAGTCACCATTTCATAAATGTGTTGATATCAAAAAAGTTGCGGGGAAAAATTCACCATTGAAAAAGTTATGGCAAAATGTTGCACCAAGAAAAGATATCAGCGAAAAGTTATAAAAAAAACATCTAAAAGCAGCAAAAAGGTCTAAATTACCATGATAAATACCCACCCCCCGGTCTCTTTTTAGTATATAACAGCAAGTATAAGAATTCTGTAAGTTTCAAAATTTTTAGAATTTCAACTTTTTGACAACTGGATCATGTTATAAAACACAATAATATTGCTTTTATTTACTAATTTTGTTGGTTTTTTCAAAACTGTTTTGAAGCAAAGTGTTAGATAGATAACATTAATTATAAATATCTGTTTTACCAAATAAAACATAACACATAAACAAAACTTAATTAATTAATTAATAAAAGCTCTGGTTCGGCTTCCAACCCTGAAGAAAAGATTAGAACACAGAATTTATTATGAACTTAGAATTTATTTAAGGCAAAATGGAATTATAAAGCCTCAAAAATATATCCAATCTTGAATATAAAAATGATCACATCAGCAAACAATGTTTAACACAAAAACATCACATCACACATAATCCAGTTTATTTAGTGAATTCTTTCACTGTTTTAGATCTTAGCAAATATGTTTAACACAAACACATTACATTTAATCAAAATTATTGTAACACAGTGGTTGCTCCGGTCCCGAGATTCAAATCCAGGCAGTGATCTTTCCTTCATGCCACAGAGCCGCTTGTGGGGTTTGACCACTTTCTTTTACTAGTGTCTGTTTCCAGTCCAGCTCGTTCCTGTTTTCCTGCCTTGCACAGGTGCCTTATATTACTGGATTTGTTTACTCCCATCTGGTGGGTTGTTGCCAGCCAATCCCCATTAGGCTCTGCCTATATATACTCTACAGGCTGGCTGTCTCATTGCCTGATTATATGTCTTATTTCCTGAGTCCTGAGTCCTGCTTCCTGCATCCTGCTGTTCCAAGTCTGTTCCTATTGGTATCCATTATAACTGCTCCTAGCTTCATATTTTTCAGTTCTCGGAAGTTCCCTCCTATTCCTTCAGCACCACCAATGGGTGGCTTCCCCAGGGGCTGTGAACTGGGGATTCCCTTGCTGCAAAGCCCAGTACCTCCTTGCAGGGGTTTAAAGGTGAAGACCTGGAATGCCTTAGACTCCGCGCCTTGGGTAGGGCCAGCGCTAAATCCACTGTGGCTAAATCCACTATGGAGGTGGATTCCTCCATATCTAAATCTATCAAATATGTTTCTCCAACAGAATTCTCAGAATCCAATTTCCCAGCAAACTATGGAACATTTATCAATCAATTACCTACCAATTGTGAGCTTCACCTACTCCACTGGAGGTTTCCAATTTAACCAAAAAATACTCAACTATGGTTCAGCGGTATTCTCAGAATACACAGTGACAGGCCCATGAAATCCTAACTCCTTCAGATCCACGGAATCACCATCCACTTTAAGCATCATTTATAGTGGCATATGAATCCTCAGGGGTTCTCATTGTAAGCTCACAATTTATACCCTCCTGGCTGACATCACATAAAGGAATTGGCCAGATCCCAAAATGTGGTTCAGTAAGGAGTTGAAATAAATAAGTATTGTTTTCCCCTCTAAATTTGGTATCATGTCAAAGAAACATAACTAAACTCTTCTACACACATGGTATTAGTGATAACACTATTCTAAAAGAAACACTCATGACTACATTACTATCTTGATGTTCCATCTTAAATGTCAGTTATATAAATTCTAATAAACAAAACACATGCATCTAAAGAAACAGCTTACAATTGCATTGATATTATTAATTCAGAGAAATAAAGGTAAAATGACGGTTTAATTAAAATAGAAATTTAAAATGGTGGTCTAGGTTGCCACTAAAAAATATTAACACTACAGTATCTTTTTAATATTTTCTAATAATTATAGTTGAATGGTGGTTCCAAAATGAGCTCTAGGAACAAGATTAGATTATTATTTTTCACAGTCTTGCTCTAATCATGCTAGTGGTGTTGGCAAAGGGTGGGCAGGGTGTTGGAAAGGGCTCAAATTGCCTATCATGGTAAAATCTGAAAAGTCCCATACAACAATGGATGTGTGGCAGCGCTGGATAAAAAATAATAAGAGAGAGGCAAAAAAGGAATTGCCCCTAGCATAATACTCTACAAGAGACTATTTTACACTGCTGGAGACACAGATTTTCACTGACGTTAAACCCAGAGGATTATTAAAGCTCCTGAAGAAGCCAAATTCCATCGGTGAAACGCGTTGAGCACGATTTTGAGTGAAACAGACTTGAGAAAACTTAATGATAAGCGTTTTTTTAACTTATAAATTGTGAGTACCCATTTTTATGTAATAAATTATTGTTTGTTAATCAATTTACACTATGGGATCGCTGTCTATGTCTTTTTACATATGAATGACAGAGATGAGCTGACTGAGGACAAAGTTCTTTGAGTGACCATATGTGTGATTGAGAGCTTGCTTTTAAGTGCAATCTGGTGAGTGCATAATTTAAAGGGGGGTATTTCACTCCTGGGCAAAAGTACCAGCACATATCAACCAATAAAGTTTTTTAAGCACTGATAACATCAATTTTACCATTATCAGCTTCATTAACTTTCAATACCATCACAGTATCACTTAATTATTCCTTAGTAATTTTGGAGAAATCACTCAGACACCACAATCACTTTTGCATCACAGTATTGCGCTAGGGGAAATTCCTTTCTTGCCTCTCTCTTATTATTTTTTATCCAGCGCTGCCACACATCCATCATTGTATGGGACTTTTCAGATTTTCTTCTACTTGAGGTTTGGAGGCAGAACACCTCTTTGGTTCAAGCGCAGGAACAAGAGTAAATACTAAAAGGATCGGACTGAGTTTATTCTATTTATAATTGTTTGTTTTTCAGCTTTATTGTGAATTTTAGGCGCAATACAGTCATATGGATCTAGTTGTATTCATATATTACATTGTATCTAGTGTAAACCATTTCCAGTCCTATCATGGTAAAAGTCCAATTTAATCTTAAAAGCTTGGTTTACAGTATATACTCCTGCATTTTATATTAATTTCACTGGAAATAGATTGGGTAGGTGTAACCTTCCCCTCTTCCATGAAGTCTTCATGATTTCTTGTTTTTCTTTCTTAAAGATATAAGTACACTGAATATAAATTATACACAGCATCACTGTAAATAATGTGTGATATTCCTCACCCTTGAAAGTTTACTTAGATCTGTAAGTTGACTGAAGTTGATTTCAGGGTTCTCTGGTATATTATCATTATTTCTTTGTGTTAAAAGCATTGTTTAAATGTTTCAAATTATTGTTGAATGCTGAAGAAAATGAGCTTTTAAATTCTATTAAAAAAATTACAACATTTAGCAAAGGGTATAGTACAAAGTGGATGGTATGATTAGATAAAATTGTGCTAATTTTGTAAGCCCTATCTTAAACCTATTATATTCAAAGACAGATTCATATTTTCAGCACATGCTCTCTCTTTAAATCAGAAGTGCCCGAGCCTCACATGTAGGGTGACACGTAACACTGTTGTCCTACAACAACCACAATCAGTAGTTACCTTAAGCATACAGCATACATTCAGGAATTTTGTTTTCCTAGTGCCTGATCAAGCTGAAGGTGCCCACTTACTGATTGTGTACAATGTGCTGACACATATTGCTTAGGAAAGGAAACACTTGCACTTATGGTGCTTTGTTCTCTTCAGGAGGAAATTATTAACCAGATCAGCTGCTGACCTCTCAGTTGCACAGGAAGAAGAACTATAAGGATAATGGGAGAGTAGCGCTTCCTCTGGGTAAAAAGAAATAGGAGAAATGGTGCAGGTCACCTTGGTAACAATCAATAACAAATGAAATGCTACTCACTTTTTCCTAAGTAGAAATGGGCATTGGATTACTTGAGGTGTAATCCTGACCTTAATCCAGTACTAGGACCACCAACTGGTTCAGTCCCATGTTCAGCGTGCTGCAGTATTCGTGCATCCAAAAAGAAATTTTTCCAAAAAGTGAAGATTTTTCTTCAAAATTCTTTATTAATTAATAAATTAACGGAGTGGATCTTCAAAATGAAGTCACTCCAGCCAGGGGGCCTTAACAAGGATATTGACCTTTGGTCCTATCTCTAAAAGTCCTGTACGCCCTTACTCTCATTGAAACCCTGGAAAAAGTGAGTAGCATTTCATTTGTTATTGATTGTTACCAAGGTGACCTGCACCATTTCTCCTATTTCTTTTTACCCAGAGGAAGCGCTACTCTCCGATTATCCTTATATTGCTGACACATATTATTTGCATTAGAGAATATAAGCAAATACTTTCAAAAATGCTCAACCACTGGGATATTTTTTGGTGGTTCTGATCTTACTCTTCAATGTTAACTGACATACAGGTACAGCTGTCTATTACAGGACCTATCTTAGCCTAACTACAAATGTAGGTAGGTTGGCTTTGTCATCTAACAAATTGTGATGGGATTAACTTCGCTTTATTCTAACACAAGGGAGGAATGCTGTCAAAAAGGTTTTCTGACAGCCAAATGCTAGGGAAACAGTGTTTATTTTATTATACCAGAATTTCTGGAATTTAAAAATGCTGTTTTTGTCATGTAGAATATCAAGAAAATGAAATGTCAGATGAAATGAAGTGAGAGAAAGTAAACGCTCCCCTTAAATGTTACCTGTATAACCCACGGTGAAGTACTGCACCATCTTAACATGATAAAAACAAAGAAATCACCAGGTCCAGACAATATACACCCTAGGGACTTAATGGAATTAAGTACAGTCCATTATTTTTAATATTTAGGGGCTGTATAATGGCAGAAACTGTTCCACAAGACTTGGTGCACAGCAAATGTTGTTTTTGTAATTCTAAAAGGGGTCATAGCGTGAACCTGAAAACTATAGACCTGTAAGTCCAACTTCTGTTGTGGGTAAAATGTGTGAAGGCTTTCTAAAAATTGCTATTCTGGAGTATCTCAATTCAGAGAAATGTATATCTCCATATCAGCATGGGTTTATGAGAGATTGATCCTGCCAAACGAATCTAATTCGCTTCTATAAGGAGCTGAGTTATAGACTGGACTAGGGGGAGTTGCTGGATGTCATATATCTTGATTTTCCCAAAGCATTTGATACCGTGCCACATAAAAGGAGAATGCTGGGACTGGGAGAAGATGTATTTATACACCAGGATAACTCATTGTTTAATAAACTATAGTAAACAGGCTTGAATGAAAACTGACTTTCAGCATCAGAAAATAAAATCTGGCAAAAAAGTACTTTTTTCCACTTTGCACATTGACCTGCTTATTTCATCTTTGTTATTTCTTTCAAAATAACTCTTAACAATTTAACTTTCTTTTACAGAGGAGTCAGCAATCTTCTTGTAAAGGAAAGAACTATATTGAGAAATTTATTATATTCATCTGAAGAGCAAAATCAGTAATTACACAGATCAGCTTCAACACAGCTGAATGCAATTACAAACACACATTTGTTATACCCTGCCTTTTTACAATGCTTCATATTAGAGTTTATTTTGATCTGCTCTGTAATGAATACTTAACTCCATCAAATAGTCTGTAGTATTCAGTTCTATTTAAAAGTATACCTAGAATTGTCCACATTTATTTTGAAATCAAATGGATATTGCAGGTATGTTTCCTGACATATTTCAGTAGATAGAAATGCATCATGATTATACACATATGTTGTAAGCATGATTAGATATGAATGGGTGTTAAACTTATGGAAAACCCCTACTTAAGTTGGATAACTTTGTTTTTTTCTTTAAGCAGTATTTGAATAATTGTTGCTTATAGATGTGTTTTTGTAGCTAGAGGTAGATTTTATAATCTTTTTAAAAATTGGCAGACACTTAACAAGCAGGGTCTTCTGTAAATATCCTTGCATATTCATCAAAGTGCAAATTGTTGCATAAATACATTGAGTCAAGACGAAAGACCATTTCTCCAAATTTGTTTATAACCAAAAGATCTCTGCAAAAGTTCTGCAATGTGGTAAAGACAGACACAGTTTCCAGCTTTATGCTGACAGCATATTTATGCCTCACTTTGGGGTAAATTTACTATGACCAGTTAAACCATATTGATAAGTCCCTCCTTTCTTGCTTTTAATTTTTCTTTCTCTGTACTTTTTATTTTTCCAGGTTTTTAAAGGATTGTTAAAAATGTTTTCCATCGAAATAAATCAGTATCAATAAATATTGATCTGTTGACAGAAGAACATTTTGCAGTGTTTTTCTTTGAGGTTCACCTTCCATTAAAGAGCAATGCCATTTTTATATGAAAAAAACTTTTTGGACTGTGGCTTAGCGATAGGACCAACTCCATAGGGAATAATGGGTCTACGCCATTCTGAGGCAGGAGAATTCTTTTGGGTGATAAAATTGTCTTAGAACAGCTTAGTAAATAGGAGAATACAGCAATATTGTGAAAAATAGGCCATTTAGTTTGCATTTACTAGTCCAAAATCTTTTTGAATTTAGTAAATATCTTCCCTACTTTGAGGAGTGTCAGGAGGGCCTTTATAGGGGCCATTGCACTGCTGATTTTCCCACATTTATCAAAATAGGGGAAAATCCCACCCAACAACCACAATGTGCAATAAGTTATTGACAATACCCACTATAGTGTCAAACGTCAATGCTGCAGTAGGCTAATTTCTGATGTCTACATGAATGCAAACCATTGTAATATTTGGGAATCTTCCTAACAGGTATGGACAAGTGTAACCAAGCCCACAGCACATTACACATTACATTTACATGATGCCCATCTATTTTCAAGAAACAATTCCACTGTTTTGGGAACAATTTAGGTTGTGCAAACAGTTTCACATCTATAATCATGACACTTTCTCTGTTTGGGTGGGAACCAAATTGTCCCTAGGTCTCATTTGGTTTACCATGTGTTCTCTACTCAGCAGTGCACAGAGGAAGCAATCACAGCTAACCCAATTTAATATTAGTTTGCTCATCACACATCTTAGTTGTCTGTCTTCTCAGTATCTAATTCCTATGCAAACAACTCAAGGCTGAATTCCAGGATGGACATGATTTCCTTCTTACAGTAGATTCCATTCTTTCTGTGTTGTCTCTTTGGGATGGCTCTTAGTCACACAACCAAACGTAAATCAAAGACTTAAATCCAAGAATCACTAATAGCTTCACAAAAGACTCTCGGCTGACATATTCATATTTAGTCTGCAACCTTTCCCTTCCGCACACTCACTGATTACCCATCTGTCTTTTAATTAGGCTGAAGCCAGCTCCTGGCACCACCTGTAATTCTTGGACTTGATTTTAGCTATAGTTCAGCATTATAAGGGCCACAAATGTGAAAAAAATTGAGTATTCACCTGTGCCAAAGTGAAAATTTTCCAAGGCACACTGACATAAATACACAGGCTTCAACAAATTAAAGAAGAAAATTAGGAGCCCAGAATTATCTGCCATTGGAATGCATGCAAAAAACAGTGGTTGGAATTTATATTACTAATATGTTCTCAATATTGTAGAAAAAGGCAGTTGTGTTGGCATTGCCTCCTTTAAACAGACCCATGTGAAAATGACATCACTTCACTACAATATACCAATTTATGATACATTTGTTAATACCCTACTGCTACTATTCACTTGACAATGCTCATAAATTGTAGCAATTGGTAGCAATTTATGATAATAGACTAAATAGTATACTGTATATGCACTAAGGGCAAGAAAATTCTTGTGAATTCTTTTTGCCATGTAAATCCGCAATAATATAAAGTAATATGCTCGACTGCCTCATACTACCCAAGAGGGACTGGTTCTCATTGTCTTTGTGTAGCCCAGAGGTGAGCAGGGTCACAACCCTCAAAGATTTGCTAAAGATGTCACGCCATAAATTGGGTGCCATTACTTCTTAACTCTACCTTAACAATGGCAAAATCAAATTGAATTTATGGAAAAGTTGTCGAACAGAAAAATGCTATAAGATCAAAAAAGTATATTTTAGAGGTGCAGAAGGAACACTGTGGGTATGCTGAGTCAGAGAAACCCCTGACAGATTAACAAAGGAAGCATTGCTTGTTGCCTTGGGCATTAGGAAATGTTGAATGACAGTGGTTGTTTACATGAAAATCTTGTCTCTTATTGCTAGGTTAATAGCCAGGGAGTTCAGGGAATGTGTGGCTTTTGTGTTGAAATAGCTTTGGAGTGTCTAGCAAGGTAGCAAGCAAAGAGGCCTAGCAGCAGCCTGTTCTTCATTGCCACCTGTAGACAGCAGGGCATGAACACCGCTAATTATGTCATGATGTGAGGTCTGGCTCCTCTAACCTTATCATTGACCTGTCACAGCCCAGCTGAGGATCAGCCCAATCATGTGTTGTCTAAAACAAACACAAATAATTAAATGGGTGAATAACTAAAATAAAGCTATGCCTTCTCTGCATATATTTGTAACTTTTTCATAGAAGAAATATGCCTTTTTTTGTTTCTTATTTTACTGAAAAACGTATTAATGAGCGAATACAGTGGAAAGTCAACTGATTTTTACAGCAAACATATTTAGCTAGTTGCTGCTATAATCTGAATGGACAGTGGCTACACTATAGGCAAATTTAATCAATAAATTATTTTATTTAAATCTTTTTGCAGTTACGGGAAACTTCTAGAACATTTTATGCTAATCTGCCTAGGTGCCTTGTAGACCTTGCTAAAAGTCACTTGCATATTTGCTTGCAATACATTCTGTGATTAAACTGCCTATAAGCTATATTGCAAATAAGGAGATAATTTAAAGGCCAGAAAACTGTTTTCCCTAAAGCAGTCAATTTGTATGAAACATAAAAAACTTTTTAAGTAGTTTTTCTTCTGATTTATATTTTTACAGTGTTTTGAGATTTCAGTTTAAGCTTGGTGGCACTTAAATGAATAACAGAAATGGAATATAGGCACAAGGTCCTGAGAATAAAAAAAAACACAATTCTACCCCCCACTACCCCGCCACCCTGCCACCCCGCCACCCCGCCACCCTGCCACCCCATGCTGATTTCAAGTGCATGATACATTTTATACATGCATTTTAACATAGGAAACTTCATCAAACACTATACTTAGTAGTTTTTAAATATGTTTTAATGTCATTAATTGCATGAGTGGGAAAATGTAATGAACTTGCAGGTAACAGTTACTCTTCCTTAATTTTATCAAAGAGAATAATTCAATTTGCCGTTTTCCTTTGTTTTTCCACAATAATTTATCAAAGTGTAACTCTGACAAATGGAAGTATGCCCAGGTAGTACAGTGCCCTAATGTGGCAACAATGTTATATGAACAATTATCATCAACTTGTATGTACAATGATAATAAAAAATAAATATAAATAATAAAAGAGTATTAAAAGTCCAAACCCTATATGTCTTTTTAGAAGTCCAGCTTGCAGTCCATGTGGGATTAACTGCCAAAAAATCCCTCAAAGTAAAATGACGGAAGAACTTTCCCTTGGGAAAATGTTGGTGGTTGCGCTGGTAAAAGAGAATGAGAAACAAAGGGATGTCTCTAGAGGAATCCTTCCCCTTTGTGTAGCTTGCATATTGCTGCTATTAAAAATAGCTTTATTGCATGAATACCGTTGGTGAGCTCTTCTTTCCAGCCTGGGCCAGTGAGTCTGATTGAGGAGGCTAACTAAGCACTCTCTGGTAAGTGCATTACCTTAAGGGGGCCACCAGTGTATCACAGCACATGTTTATCCAATTGAATGTTGAAAAAGGATAACATCACCTTGTGTCATAAAAGGCACCTTGATTTGGAATCATATTCATTATTCTAACAGCACAAATTTATGTGTTTTACACGTATCACCAGTACCGAATACTGATACTCGTGTTTCACCATCATATATTGTCATCACAGCCACATTTGTGTCAGATTTGATCATCCTAAACAATATCACACTAGGGAGACATCCCTTTGTTTCTCATTCTCTTTTGTCAGCGCAACCACCCACATTTTCCCAAGGGAAAGTTCTTCCGTCATGTAACTCTGACAAGTTTACAGAAAAACCATCCCAAAGATGATAATGAGTTATGTTTGTTGCTCCTAATCCCTTTTAACAAACTAGGAATGGGTTAATAAACATATACTGGTTTCAGAATCCATACAGATCCTACATAATGTTCCTTTAATGGGTATACTAGAAGTGGTTCAGTTAGTATATCAATTAATGTCTAAAATCAATGATGCAAGAGTTGATAGAATATTAAAGAACACCTTCAATGTATACATTTCTGATAGAAATTAAATTTAGATTATTGCGTCCAGATTAAACAGTCACAACCTAGAGATACTGCATTATTAGATTCTCTGAAGTAATAACCACATCATTATGTAGTCCTCACTACTGTATTTCATAAACAGTAGATGTAAATGTGGTTGTTTTATTGTCCAATAGATCAACATTTCCCTTAAGAAATAGAGATATAGCAATACCCAATACAGGGCTGTGTCTAAGGCAGTGCAAAGTGTGGCCATGGTTTTAATTATTATATAAGCCTCCCTTTTAAAGGGAAATGTCTAATGTAGCATATAATCAAACACTGCCCTTGTATTTGTTGTGATAAAATGTATGCTGTAGTATAATAGTTATTTTACATAAACCTCAGTCTTTAAATGGAAATATTGACAGGTATGCTTATATGTACAGTATCTCTATTTTATAATACAATTAATCCTATTTATAAAGTGTATAAAGTCTAATAGGCGATCAAACATGAAAAACCTTATTCTGCCTGTAATAGTGTTCCAAAAATATAATATATAATATAAATGTAACTATTTATATATAACTATTATATATAATATATATATAAATATATATTAACCGGACCATTCTTATAACCAAGAATTATTCAAAATAAAGAAAGAATATCAGTGATTTAAATAGATTCTCGTATTTCCTGATATTTACAAGTTTGAAAAGGAATAGTGTTGGAATCTTATTGATAATAGATAGTAAATTAAATAAAATGAAAACTTAACCTGCAGGTGGATAAATGATTCACTCTTTAGAGTTTCATTTGTTTATAACCAAATACGCTTGAGTATTGTATTTAACCCATATATCTAAATTGCCATTGCCTTCAAGATAGTCTGCATATTAATGAAAAATTTATCTATGTACAATGTGGGAGCAATTCATTCTTTTTGCTAAGACAAACAAAAATGAAACTGTTCACTAGAAAAATAAAAGTAAAATTTGGTGAAAACAATAAATAAATATTCAAATATATTGAAAACAATCATGCATCCCATAGGGTGGTAGCGGAAATACATTACTTAAAGTGTAAGTAAACCCTGTCTATAAATAAAGCTCTAGTTACCTATTGTCAAGAAATAAATCGATTAAGAAACTCCTGATTCACCTCTTAACTCAGCAGAGCTCAATATCCCTCTGCAACTATATTGTTTAAGTGAAGGTTTCCTGCTATGGGCAGTATAGACTTAATGTCACACCCCCTCCTCTAACTGACTTTTTGACAATTACAGGTTTCGAACATGCTCAGATAAGACCTGTCCCACAACTCTTATCTGCAGGACAGATCTTATCTGAGCATGCTCAGGGCTATAAACAGGCTTTTCAGATAGGAGAGGGGAAGGAGAGATCATGTATGGTTTGTGACCTCACTCAGGGGGTGGAGCTTATCGGCACTGCTAAGGAAGAGTCTGTACACAGAATGGGAGGGAGAGGAGGGCAGTTTGATTAAGAGGTGAGAACTCCTGATCCCAAAATCATTTTTATATTTTAATGTTTAAGTTTAGGTTTATACTTTATAAATGTAAAATATATGTATAGTTTTGTCCATAACTTTACTTACACTTTAATAGCAAAGTAAAGGATGAACTGGTAATACTATCCATTTAGAACCAACATCTCTGATTTAGGTCTGATAGGAATATTGCTTCAATGTACAGTGCGTATTTGAAAAGAAAACAATTGCAGTTTATAGTGTGCCTTAGTAAATAGGAGAGTATGGCTAAAGTTAGATGTGTTTGTTGTAGACAGGCTAATCAGCCCAGTCCCCTTACAGAATGTGTGAATGGATGTTGTTCCAATAGTAATGCTCAGCAAGGTTATAAAGCTGCCTAGCTTTAAAGGGGATCTTTACAAACATCAGTTTTTATGGTATAGCAAAGCTTATGCCAAAGTCACATTTTTCCAGCCTTAATCTTTTTCTGCTTTAGATTTCTATTAAACTAAAGGACACAACCTGATGTTGGGGGTAGAAAACTTAAAGGAACAGTTTAGGCACCAACAGTTATTTGCTGTCTGTTTGGCACTGTTAAATAAAAGTTAAATAAATGCTTTCTGTCATATAAATTATTTATTTATTTTCACCCTTCGCAATTTAGCCCCAGTTTGTTACTGAAGCTGCTTCCCTCTCTCAGCCACTTCCTGTTCAGTGTTAAGGCATTGACTGACAGGCTGGATAATGCTAAGTAACCAATCAGAACCTTTAAACTGTCATCCACCTTTTAACTCTGAAAGGTGTAGTTAACCCAGCAAAAGCAATTGTTAAAGAAAGGGCTGAAACACTGACTTTATTTTTATATGGATTTGGTCTCTCTCTCGTGCTCAATATCAGCGCTTGCTACTGACAGCATACACCATTATCTGTAAGTATTATAACTGCCTATGGTAATTCATTAAGTATTAATTTTGACCTTCCTGAGACACCGTTGTGTCAGTGACACAAGAATCCAACCAGGAAGTAAACACAGAAGGAGCTGAGTACTGCTACACAGATGGAATAATTAATACCTTTCCTCACATAAAAGACTGACTAAATATATTAGAAAAAAAATGTATTATGCATTTACAACACACATTAATTTTTATTAATTGGACTGGACTGTTCTTTTAATGGGAACATAAAAACGCACTTCTTTACAGAGAGCGTGATAAATACATGGAGCAGCCCTCCTGAGGATTGTGGTGGAGAGAAACATTATAAAAGAATTCAAACATGCACTGGGTGGAAAAAAAAGGCACATGTTGAAAAATCTGAAAACAGTTCCTCCAATTCCTTCATTTGTCCAGATTCTTACTAGTCGATTTCAAGGGGGAGACAACAACAGATTTAAAAAGTGCAAGGTAAAATAATCAGTCCTATATGTAAAGATACAGTTCGATTTTATTCCAGGCTTTACTGTTACAATAAAGTATACATAATAGAAATAATCTAGAAATGAAAATATGAATTCCTATTTTCTGTTATGTTGTATTTTAAGTTGTATGCTTTATTATTCATTCATATTCCTCGGTACTGCACAGAATACTGTAAATGGTATACACAGAATATTTTATTACTAAGTTTGGGACTATTTAAAAAATAAACATATAAAAAAAAAAAGGTATTAAAAACTTACCTTATATTAAGTTTCAACCATTGCTGTCAGGAGATAGCCTGAAGCTCTGCCGGCATATGGAAAAGGGTTTCAACCTCATCACGCTCATTGTGGGGAGCATTCTCATTGACCCCACAATGAATGTGATGATGTTGAAACCCATTTGCACCATCGATTTGATAAGTGGGTGGAGCTTCATGATGGCTCCTGTGTCAGCCTAAGTGCTGTGAGCTCTGCCTTGGTGAAGAGAAATTACAGTATAGGTCAAGCTGTGACTGCAGTGGTTGACCTTAATATAAGGTAAGTTTTTAATATGTGTTTTTTTTTTTAGCTTTAATTCTCCTTTAAATTGACAGAGATAAAACCTTCCAATTATGTGGAATGGGTTGTTTCCCTCTCATTTTCTCTTTCTGGCTTCTGTTGGTGGTAGGCAGGCAATGAAGTAATTAGTTTATTGGAGTGGTAAAGATTTTAATGCCAAAAATATTTTGAATAGAAATTTTACTATGTCAATGCTGCACAAAACAAATGTTCAATCCCAAATGTTTCTATTAAGTTTAATATTATAATGGAATTATAATTCTATCATTCTGTTTAAACAAGTACTGTCATCAAAATAACAATTTCATATATATAATATGTGCCTATATTATAGCTGTTGTTTTTGCTTCACAGGGAAATAATGTTTTTGCTGTTGCACCTTCAAGGAATTTCACAGGAAATAAATGTGAAATTCCTGCACAGGGACTTCTTTTCTATTACTCCTGTTCCTTCTATGATATTCACAGTAAGTAATTATGGGATTGTCTTTGTGGGTTCATACATTCTTCTTTAGAAACAATTTCACTAATTACTTATAACATTACACATTACAAAGTCATTTTGTTTAAATGTAAACACCTTTGAAGCGTTATCTATTTCCATACGGAGTCGATATACTGAGATCATTGTAGTTTCCATTTGCAGAACAGTAAAGAACATGCTATCCAAATTTCTTTTTTTCAAGCGTAAATTTTATTTTTTTTTAAACATAGTCTGTCATTATTTTATAACAATTTTCTTTGTGTTTTATTTTCAAATATGTTAAAGGAACATTGTTCTGCATTTTCAAATAACTTATTTTAATACTTTGGGGGGGGGGTTGTTTTTATTTGGCAGTAGTTTTAACCTCAGATTAATTACCCTGATCTAATTCATTTAGTGGAGGACAGCTGTGGTACGTGGGTTGCCCACTGATGAATGGTATTAAATGATGCCCATCTGTCATTGCAGTATATCAGCATGAATTCTGTGTCATCCACTCCATTGGCTCTGAAGCGATAGAAGTACAATGTTTACTACTGATGCTAATTTAATATCTACACCTTGATTAACCTGACTGATGTTATTTGGTGAATAATGATACATGATGGGCAGTGGAGACCAAGAATATATTAGTTAGATGGCACATAAGGCCAGTCAACACAGATAATTAGAGTCTGTTTGGACAACCTTACCATTGCAAAGCAATTTCATGTAAAATCTTGCTTATACTTGCAGGTTAAAAACTGGTGAGTAATATTTTCAATACAACATCTGCAACCGATTATTTTTTACTCATTGTAGATGTCTACATTAATGATGATTTGAATGTAGGTTTAATAGATCATTGATTTTTCAATATTATTGGCACTCAGATATTTCATTATTCATAACCACTACTTGCAAATTGTAAATGCCAGCTCAAGCTGAAATTAATGCAACATTAAAAAGATATTTTACATCCAGCCAAAATAAATGCAAAATAAAAAGAATCCCTGGCAGCGCAAAAATGAGTCAATTACATCCGGCTGAAATAGATGCCCATGGATAGTAATACCTTATATGAAGGAAATTCATAAGTAGACAAACATAAGGTAAAGGTTTAGGGAAAACAACACAATAATCAGGACTTGAAACAAGAAAAGGCCATTATGAGAAACATAAGTGCAAAGCGTGAGTGTAATTTCAGCAATTTTCTTTAAATGTTGAAGATTTTTACACAAGGGAGTTTCTGCTCCTG
This sequence comes from Pipa parva, assembly GCA_019650415.1. NCBI lineage: Eukaryota > Metazoa > Chordata > Amphibia > Anura > Pipidae > Pipa > Pipa parva. The sequence goes on from WMED01001546.1 coordinate 26,144, forward strand.
CTTTCTCTTGAGGCCAGCACATTTTTCCATTACATTGAGGATTGCTAGTTAGAAATTCTTGTGGACAAAGAAAAATTTGCAGCAGACCTTGGGGGGAATTCACCAAGCTCCGAAGTGAGGTGCGTAGTGTTCGCCTCACTTCGGAAAAACTGAAATGCGCATGCTGATGTCCTGCACGCGGACATCAGCATGTGCATTAAAGGGATTCCCTTCCCGGCGAGAGCACTCGAGTGTCCTTGCCGGGAGGGGAATCCCTTTAATGCGCATGCTGATGTCCGCATGCAGGACATCAGCATGCACATTTCAGTTTTTCCCAAGTGAGGCGAACACTACGCACCTCACTTCGGAGCTTGGTGAATTCCCCCCCTTGAGTTACAGAAATCTGCACCCGGACAGTTCCGTTGATTTTATTGAAGTGACTGCATCCATAGCACAAGTGTTTCCATCCATCATGCTTTATTTTTAGAAACAGGAATATGATGTGTGAGCATAATAGACTGTTACAAATCAGAAGTCTGTTATATGATTTCCCACAGAAAGGTCTTCCCAAAATACGAGCATATATTGCAAACAACAACCAGAACAGAGATTGAGAAATTTACAGTAACAAGAATCAATTATAGCTCTGCTAATACATATGTATTGTAAGGTAGCAATTTCGAAATTTCCTTTTTGAGGATTGTCACATATAAAAGATGTTACTTCTGCATGTGACATCTCTTGGTAATTTTCAGTGATGATCATTGTTTAATTTCCATTGAGAGGGTTTATCAGAGGGTTTAGGACTTCCCAGAATACAATGGGGTTATTACTCATTTAGATCATCTTATATTGAGGAGAGGGAAGAGGTGTATCTAGGCTAGGATAGGCTCAAGGGAGGAAAGAGATACCATTGGGTGACACTTTCATTAAAGGGTACTTGGGAAGTAAAAGGATGTCACGGATGAAGAGTGAACCCACTGTACTACCTTGGAGGTTTGGCGTTGGTACGCTGC
>WMED01001547.1:0-27136 GCA_019650415.1 Pipa parva
GCACACCTGACCAGGCGCCGCGGCACACTGGTTGAAAATCACTGCTCTAATGTATCCTACGTTCAGCTGGATTCAGTTGAATCCATTCCTTTGATTTATCAGCAACATTTTCATAGGTGTTTTCTCCCTGCCTTTTTTGCTATTACAAAATGAATGTCCGTGTGAAAAACGTCTGTGTGAAAACACAGCACATTTTTACACTGTGTATGATCACAATTGTTAAATTCCTATTGAAGCTAATCTAGTCACATAAAATATACTGTGTTCTGTGCGCCCAAAGAAATAGTGCAGGTAGTGTTCTAGTTTAATACGCTCTCAATGGAACACTAGTGTGAACACTTTTCTTCCATTAGCATTGTTCTCTACAGATTTTCTCTTGCGTCTTTTCTCTGGAGAATTTTTTTAAAAAATACACTGTGCACAATATGCTAGTGTGAACCTAGCCTAAAGGATTCCAGTACAGACTGGGGACTACAAAATGTGACATTGGGCTTTGTTGGTTTTAGGTTAAGATGTGTGTTATTAAATTGTAAATAATTTCAAAATAACTAAATATTTAATGATGTGTTTTACATTGAACATATTTAGTCCTGTCTGAAAGTATTAATTAGATGTTTGCAGTTTTTTAAGTATTAAGATGCAATAACGACAATTTTGCATAATATGGTTATCAGATATAAAAACAATTAACAGCAATGTTCAAATTGAAGTGCATTTTTTAACTCTATCAACTCTGTTACAAAAAAAGGTGATGGTATGCTTGGATGAATGCACTTTAGAGGTTTAATTAGAGCTGTATCCCAAAACATTTTGCAGGTGGAAGCTAGCATTTATGTATTTATACTGGAGAATTCACAAATATAGGTGCAAACTTTAACTGGTGTTGCCACTTACACCAAACAATCAACACTTAAAGCAGTGATGCCCAACCTTTTTCAGTCTGGGGGCCATATAAATCAACAGCCGGCGCTGACTAATGGAACGCATATGCGTTCCAACACACAACGAACCCAGAAATAATAGACTTAATGCAGGGAAGCTATCCACCCAATTGTGAGATAATGCAAACAGCATATTACTGAATTGACATCCTGTTCAATAATAAGTTGACCAGGTTCTCCCTCCCTGTTGCCAATTTCCTGCACCGTGGGCAGAAGCTTCGAGGGCCAGATATGGCCCGTGGGCCACAGGTTGGGCATCACTGACTTAAAGTATTATTAAGACAAGAAAAAAATCCCAGTTTCATTAGCATGGCAGTTATTGAAACTCAGCAGTTGTAAAAATGGAGAAGTTAAATTTATTAATTGTGTTGCTTTGTCTGTTCGTAGTTTACTGATAGCAGCCATGTTGCTAACAGATCAACTGTTTTCTATGGTGCAAAAGATACTCCATAAAATTTCCTTTATGGTTACTAACTTTATTGAAAGTGGCAAAAAAAAAATCCCCACTATAAATGGGGTATTTAGATTTAGGAAGTGAGACATAAAGCACAATTTTTAGAGGTAAATATCTAAATAGCTTATATTGTAGATACAATTTACAAACTTTGGAAGCACAAACTGGATTTTTGGCACATTTTTATTTGTTGGTGTTACTGCTCTTTTCTCTTTGATAAGTTTATTGCATTTGAAAAATACCTGATTGGTTGCTATGTGCAAAAACACCAAAGCAATTTGCATTTGTTTGTATGAATTTACCAGTGTAGAAAGATTACAAAAACCTTGCAGGGCAACTTTGCCCTGATGTTGAAAATTCATAGAAAGCAGTCTGATTAGCTGTGACCAGTCTACCAGTGGCTAATGGTCCTCTCCCTCTCCTTAGCAGTGTACTGACTGTACTCAAACAGGGTATCCTAGGAAAGCATCAATCCTAAATTCAGTCCTACACAGCTAAGCTACAAAACAACCAATGTGATACTGGTCTAAGACTCACCAGTGAACAGCAAAACTAGGAGATTGTTCACCAAAGACATGAACCAGATACTGTGATCTGTTATTCCATCTGACTTTCCATGTCCTCAATGAAAAGGATCTTTCCCCTTACATGACCCGAATGTAGATATATGTAGATATAGAGAAACCCTAGAGTAACAGGCTAAAGGACTAGTTTTAACATGCAGTCCTAATGCAGCACAATTACAGAGAAGACTTGAATGCATATATAATGTATGTAGCATTGGAAAAAGAAAGATCAGTAGCTTATGCAAACTGGCGAAATCATTTATACAAGCCTTATTGAAGGGATTAAAAAAAATCCAAGTTGAATCAAAGAGAAAAATCCATAACAAGATATTTTGCTCCAGCATAAAATGATGGGAAAAGGAGTATTGGTTAGGAAAGTGATTGTGTTTAAGTATAAACCTGCTTTAACAATAATATTATATTTTTTCCTGGAAAAAAGTTATTAATTAAATGTTTTGAGCTTATCTTCCATCATGGTTGTAAAACAGTACCGCATATGGCAAACCCCGGGAAGCCTCCTGCTGGGTGCCTCCACACATTGATTGAGCATGGTCCAGTTCCTTCAAAGATTAAAAGAAAAGGTCAGGAGAATCAACAAATTGTGTAACAGTTTAGGATGGTACATCCTAAAACAGACTTGGGCATTGTACAGCCCACAGGCTACATCTGGCCCTCCAACCATCTCCGACCGACCCACGCGAGCATGTGAAAACCAGGGGCGTGGACAACCGCAGTAAGCACCGGCAAGCTAGGCACCCCACTCCGGCCCTCTAAAACCACCCAAACCTTTCACTCGGCCCCATGAGAAAAATAAATTACCCACTCCTGTCCTTAAAGCTTTACTGATATACTCATAGCAGGGGAAGCTTAAAAACTATTTGTCAGTAATACATGGGATTAAAAAGCAACAGGTTTCACAGAAAAAAATATATGAGTATAATACACATTTAGGGGGTTATTGACTAAAGTGAGAATTTGACTGTGAAACTGAATTCTCATCACTTCAGGTGGCTACTCTCTGATTCTCTACTCCTTATTGACTAAACAGTGGATTTGCATAGTAAATTTGTGACCGCGACAATAGTAAAGTCATGACTGCGATAATATTGCCATAGTAAACACAACATTCACATAATGAAGTCGCGACAGTAGCCATCGATTGGGTAGTGTATAGTCATCATTACCTGGTGAATCTACAGCTTTATGCGACAATTCAGATTTTAGTTAATAGCACCCTTAATCACTAGTCTTCCTGAAATGAAGAAAATAATTTTAGTATGGTGCTAATGAAGAAGGAGGCTGAGATAGGCACAGTTCCTTACTGCACACTTACTAACCCTACCCATCAGTACTGAAACTGGTATTGAGCAAAGGAATGTGTACTTGCAAATTGAACAAAGTGTATGTTGTATAACTTCCCTCCACCCTGTCACGTTAGCCAACAGTTTGTCTATCATCAAAACTCTAGAGGCACACCCAGTGTTCGGAGCATACTTTGCAGTAGTAATGTATTTTTTTTTCAGGCAATCGTGCCAATTTAAAGGCAGATAATGAAATGATTATTTCTAAATTAAGTTTGGAGCTTGGAGTCTGACTCATTCTACCTGATGTTTCTATTAATGTTAGCTCTCTCAGAAAACTAAACATAATACAAGTCATTGATAATCATATAAACTGGTTACCCGTGAGAATTATCTTACTTTAGGCTCTCTGTTCATAAACTCTACAGATATAGGGTTACTTCAGCTGTTAAAGGGTAACTGAAGTCTGAGGAATATAGAGCTATAAATAATGTTCCTTATGCATAGGTTATATTGTCACAGGACAAATGTGCATCAGCCCAACAAAAGTAAAGACTAATGCCTGTATAACGTTGTCCCTGGAACTAGTCATCTTTAAAATCTTGGTAGGCTATCTGTTTGAAAATGTCCACACACATGCTCAGTCTGTACTTCTTAGGTACTGGGGCAAAACAGACTAAAAAGTCATATTATAATTATCAAATAAATCTAATTTTGACTTACAGTTTTCATACTATATATATATATAACAAAAACTATACCTCTCCCCTATGTTGCAAGACTGGTTACTAATGTACTCTGATACATACTATGTAATGGTTTTATATTCACCAATACAGTGTATAACCAAGCTAATGTTCTATCAGTCTGTATCATGGTTATTTTATAGATATTGATTTTAAAGGGATAGTGTTACCAGATCATCTTTTTATCAACGTAAAATGATTAAAGGCTGAATGGCAATTCTGCGTAACACATGTATGTTTTTATATATAATTAGGTTACATAGCTCTGTACAATTCAACAGTACAATTATAATGCAGACATGAGATAAGTGCTTAACATAGTACAAGTAAAGAATATAATCACAATGTTACATCACTCTAAGGGGGTAATTCAGGAAAGATCGAAGTACCCTTGCGAAGCTTCTCATCACTTCGCCGAGTCAGGTACACGCTCACTGGTCTCCTGCATGCGGAGATCAGCGAATGCTTTAAAGGTACTTCGGCTCGGCTCAGCGCATCGAGTGGTCGCGAGGTGAGCCGAAGTACCTTTAAAGCGTTCGCTGATCTCCGCGTGCAGGAGACCAGTGAGCGTGTACCTGACTCGGCGAAGTGATGAGAAGTTTCACAGGGGAACTTCAATCTTTTCTGAATTACCCCCTAAGTACCAAGCAGAGATTGAAACAAGAAGATGGAGGTTCCTGCCCTAGAGAGCTTACAATCTAAATGGGAGGAAGAATCACATACACCAATAGGAGGTTAATAAGTGCAGTAACACAGAGTATAGGTTAATTTGTCTATAAATTCCAATGATAAGCATAATTAGCTGCTTAAGCACAAGTGAATGAAACACATGGAAACCAGTGCTAGTGCTCCAAGAGGTAGAATTTGAGTTTAGTTTTTAAAATAGTGAGGGACTTCTCAGTAGAGGTGAAGTGGTGTAGAAATCCAGAGATACAGAACAGCAAGAGAGGGTTTAATAGAGAAAAGGGCAGTATTAGGGAATGGTGTGCAAACAGTGTAGGACTGGTGCACTAGGATACAGTGAAAATTCCAAGTGAACCCTCTTGGAGTTACAAAGTGAACTATCATGGCATATTCATGTGAGTAGTGCAAATAATGTAAAGGTTAATAGACAAAAAAGAGGTAAGAAACAAGTAGTTCATATGCACTGAGGAGGGGAATGAAGAGACAATAAAAAAATATTTGCTTAGAGGGCTCCTAATCCCTTGTTTCCTGGTGGCCCCCAGTACTCCAGTCTAAGGGGGTAATTCACTAGGAATATACCCCACACAAGTGAGGAGATGGAGGACAATGTAAACATTTCATTTTTTTAATGGGGAACCATGGTGCAAACTTGTGTTTGAAGAAAGTCTGCCCCTTCTAGGGGGAGAATTCTGGCACCAGAATTTACATAGGCTGGAGTGGGTAAAGATGGGAGAATTTGGAAGACCAGTTAGAAGTGAAATGCAATAATCCAAGTGGGATAAGATAAGGTATGGGTAAAAAGGGTGTTTGCAGTTGCCTGTGAAAAAAGGGAGGGATTTTGGCAATGTTATAGAGACAAAAATCAACAGTGTTTAGCAGGTGTATCCATAGAAAAGGAAAAAAAAAAAGTCAAGTCACCTCAGTAGAACAGAAAAAAAAAAAAGAAAAATATGCCATGCGAATTTTTCTTTTGAACTTATCAGCGACAGTGTGAACGCTCCCTCGGCGTTCACATCACTTCCTGTGTGTCGTATTTTGGGCGCAGTGTATAATACGCTGGCCAAAATGCGACACACAGCATAAATACGCTGGTGTGTCCGGAACTAGGTAAGTACCATCGGCTTACATTGAGCTGTATTTTTTTTTCATACTAGTATATTATGTGCTGAGCATAATATGCTCATGTGAACCTAACCTTAGATGGAAAAATAATCAATTCTGTTTTAGTGAGATTTAATTCAAGACAACACTGAACCATGTAAGAGGAGATTGTCAGGAGACAATGAGGTGTTTGTGCAGAGGTGGATAAATAAATTTGGGTGTCATCTGCATACAAGATATACAAAAGGCTGAATGAGCAGAAAGTAGCACCTTGAAGGAAAGTTATCATTAGCATGGGAGACAAAAATGAAGCCCCAAAAAGGTAGAATAAAAGCCAAGATGCCACTTGGTTACACATACAAGGGACATGGAAAATCTGTATAAGAAGTAAGTGAGCAGCAGTATCAAATGCAGATGACAGATCCAAAAGTATAAAAAAAAAAGTGACTTTTGACAATATGGAGATTGCTTGCAAGTTAATCAGCCATGATTAAGCGCTAGCCAAGCGTGAAACGCGTAGGCCCTGTGCAATGTTTTTAATTTAATCTTTTCACCCATGTGGTAATTCAATAAAATCCATTTTAAACGTTTTTGGAGTGCCGGAAAAGTTTTTTGAATTTTTGCCTGGAAGTCCGTTTTGTTCCTGAGCACCCACACCTTGACGGCTACACAGGCTGGAGTTGGAAACGGAGGATCCCCAGCAGGCAAGTACTGCAATTTTTGTTTACACATACAAGGGACATGGAAAATCTGTATAAGAAGTAAATGAGCAGCAGTATCAAATGCAGATGACAGATCCAAAAGTATAATAAAAAAGTGACTTTTGACAATATGGAGATTGCTTGCAAGTTTGTGCAATGTAGTCTCTGTAAGGTGTCCTGGCTGAAAACCAGATTGCAAATGGTCCAGGAGATGGTGGGCATGCACATAGTTGAAAAAGTTTATAAACTATCTGTCATGGGAATATAGGACCACAGCACTGGTACACCATTGGATGTATTATAGTGCACCCCAGTGACTGTTATGCCTCTGAAGCACTAAGGCATACTGGAACAGGGACAGTAATGAAAATATGTAGACCCTCTTGCCACAGCAGGGTTGGTGCTGACGGCAAGGTTCAGAGTCTAAGGAGCCCCTTGGTCTTAAGCCCCAAAGGTCCCAGCCCTTTGGTCACGCTTCCCACTGGTGGCAGCTGTCACCTAAAACACTGATGGATAATCTGGCAGATAACAGGGACTGGCGAGTAATGAGACTCAGGAACTGTGAAGCTGTCAGGATCTTGTGAAATAGCATAGTTAATCTGTAACTTACAGAGACTCTAAAGCAGTGTAGCAGAGCTGTAACTGAGTGGCAGTAGAGTGTAGCACTGATATTATAGCAATAGATATAAGTAGAGATAAGTAGAGCATAGGTGATACCTTTTATTGGCTAACTGAATAGATAGAATATGCAAACTTTACAGGCTAATTAAGTCTCTTCTTCAGGCATGGCATGGAACAAAAAAAACTTAAGAGTAGCAAATTTGTACAGAAACTGGTACACCATAGTAAAATGTTATCAGTTTAACATCCTGACATCAAAAAATCACGGACTGGAACAAAGCAATGAAATCTAATCAATCTAACATCAAAGCTAAAATGTAACAGACTGATACTATACAGTGAGATATTAATAACAAAACAGTGCAAAACTACAAAGTCACAAACTGGTACAGATGTAATAAATTTGACACCCATATGGAATATCGAACAATTATTTAAGTGTGAAGTTACAGTAACGCAATTAAAACAAATCCAATAAATTGCAGATACAGGACATGGTGTGAGAATGTGTTAATTGATAGAACCTTTAGTCCATAGGTGCCAATTGTGGACTATTAGAAGACTCTCAGTGGCTTTTGAAATGCAGAGTATATTTTTCTTAATCTGTAACTAGTAAAGTGAGATGAGCAGGGAATGGCAGAGAAATTTTAATCCAGGAGAGTATTTTTTCATAAATGTAAATTCCCATTCCTTCCTATCACTCTGAATAGAGAAGTTACCCCTTAATACCAATACTCTATGCTGTGGTTGTAGCTATAAAAATGTGCTGCCACAGGTAGGTCTGTTTGGCCTTTGTTGATATTGAATCTATGGGGGTTATTCACTAAGATGCGAATTCGACTGTCGAATTCTCAAACATAGAGGATGGCTCCTAATGTCAAATCCAACACCAGCCACTAGACCTAATATTATCTAATAGACCTGACAGAATAACAGAGGTGCAGGTGGGGGCACCTTGGAAATAGTGACCATAATATCATAGATTTCCAGTTAACCTTTATGGGATATACTGTCACAACACCAATAAAACTTTTAACTTTAGAAAAACTAAATTCAAACAGCTTAGTGATGCCCTTACTATCATTGACTGGGACAATGTTCTCAATAATAAGAGTACAGACACTAAAGGGGGTTATTCACTAAGGTACGAATTCAACTGTTGAATTCTCAAACAACAGAATCCCATAGCAAATCTGCGACAATTTCCCCATTGTAAAGTTGCACAATTTTTTTAAAGTTAAGATTGTGACAATTTTCCCATAATAAAGTTGTGACTGCGACAATATTCTCATTATAAAGATGCGACTGCGACAGTAGCAGTTTATTGTGACTGTCTTTATCTGGTGAATTCACACCTATACGCAACAATTCGGACTTTAGTGAATAACCCCCATACCTGTTTCTCCAACATAGGGGATTATCCACTAAAGTCTGAATTGTTGCAATAGGCTGCTACTGTCACAGTCGCATTTTTATAATGAGAATATTGTCAGTCATGACTATTATGGGAAAATTGTCGCAATATTAACATTAAAAAATTGTCGAGACTTTACAATGGGGAAATTGTCAAGGATTTGCTATGGGAATCTGCTGTTTGCTAATTAGACAGTCGAAATTTGCACTTTAGTGAATAACCCCCATAGAGTCATGTACTGGGGAATTTCCTGCACATGATCAGATGCATCAAATTGGTAGATTCACAGGTATATGTTCCCTGAACATTGTACTCACCTTGTAGGTGGGGTATTGGTACTATATCCGTGGGTTAAATGTGAGTGCAGGTTGTGCATCATTTTTTGCTGACATGGAAATGTGCCATTGATGTGAGTAGTATTAAGGTGCACTCTGCACAATGAGTTTTTTTTCAGGTTTGGCGGTTGTCTGTATACCAGGAGAGGGGATTCTGTGAATATTATTTGTAACCTCTCATCCCTATATAGTATGGGATGGAGTTTCTCCATAATTTTGTGCACCTCTAGAGTAAGCAAGTCGTAAATAGCAGCTGCTGTAACTGAGGTTTGTGTAGCTCCCACTATTAAAGGGGACATATAGGGTCACAAACATCTTACTTCATTCTTAATCTACATGCCTAAAATGTCAGTTTCTACCATTTCTGTAAAAGTTTTTTTCCCTGCCTAGTTCCCGCTCTTCACTTTTGAAGCTCACTTGCTTTGGGTGACCAGTCTCCCTTATTGATTCCTCTTCTGTATCAGAAAAGCACATCATTTTTAAGAAATTCAGTTTAAGCTGCATTGCCACTTTCCATCAATAGATGGTGCTGTGTTTGTAACAAGAGGTATACACAATAAGTGTGTGTATATATATATATATATATATATATATATATATATATATAGGAAATTTACACAGCAAACACGGTTTCAGGTGACTTGAAAGAGCCAATTGGGATGGTGTGACATACCAAAGTATAAAGAGATAAAGGGATTACATAGAGCCATTTGGAGGGGCAAGCAGGGCCAGGCTGTTTCTTTCATGTTAGGGTACAAGCAGAGACAAATCAGTGGCGTGAAGGCAGAGAAAGATGAGATGGCATGCATGCCGAGTCCTCTAGGATGGTTAAACCATGCCATTACAATCCAACACTTCATTTCACATTAATTCTTTGGACATAAATGATTGACAGAGGACCACTTCTCCAAGCTGATGACATGGAATAATTGGTGTCAGGTAAAAAAAATCATTTATCTTTTCTATTTCTTTATTTATTCTGTTAGTAGTATTTTTTACATCTACATTTGGTAAATGTATATTTATTAAGCAGTTGTTTCTGCAAGCTTAACTATTCATTTAAGCTGGTCAGTAGCATGAGATTCTAAATCAGCAGTTCTCAACCTAGTTGAGACCGAGACCCCCTGGGCTGATGTCATGTGAAACATTTCGGCCTGACGTCATCGCGTCATGTCATGACATTCAGGCGAAACATCATCAAGTACACGTGTCATGTGATGACGTTTGGGTCTGACGTTGCCATGCAGGAACCCTTATATAGAACAGCAGTTCGCAACCTGAAGAAACCGGAAGAGATCACAGGTATATCTCTTCCGGTTTCACAGCATGTTTGTGACCCCTGTGAGAGTGTCATTCGACCCCCAAATGGGTCATGACCCACAGGTTGCGAACCGCTGTTCTAAACTGATCAGCTGAACAGGAAGTAGGTTAAAGAGGAGGGAATTCTGTAATATAGTGGCTGCCCATTAAAGAAAAAATTAGTTAAGCTCATGAATTTAACTACTTTCTGTCCTTCTCTTCACTGACCTCACCCTGTCCTCTTCCTTTCCATGGCACTTTAGCTAATACATAATCAGTACGTCTGCCCATTTTGTAAAGCTAAATATCATACTATATAGATACAATATAGACATTTTGTAAGCACAGAGAGAATGCAAGGTACATATAAAAGCATCTGAGGCATTTTGATTTCTTGGTATTCGTTTTGTTTTAAAGACTTTACAACAGCACTGCTCTAAAACCGGTTCTGTTGTACATAAATGTGTACTGAATAAGTTAAATGACAAAAACACGAACTACTTATCAGCCTAACATAATAATAATTATAATACTGCATCTCCAGTCCATAATCTAAACCCGTGATCCTCTCTTGTCCAGCGCACAGCAGTACTGCCCAGCAAACATCTCACCATTCCACTTGCTTCAACCGCAATACTTCCTCCTCCACGTCACGTGACTTCCGCTTCCGACAGCATTCACCATGGACGCGGAAGGATCGTACGAACCGGGCTTCGTAGGGATCCGCTTTTGTCAGGAATGGTAAGTTGCTATGGTTGGCAGGTGAAAGTAGAAATCGGGGAATGTTAGATTCGGGGATGCGTTACCGGAATTATATAGAGTTTATATGAAGAAAACCAGCTCAGTTTCACTCCTGTGATGATTCAGTCAGGGTTGTTTATTAAGTTTCCCGTAGAAATGGCCGCGCTGTGCTTTTGTACAGCTTCTTGTACCTTCAGCCTTACCGCATCCCAGCGTGCAACGCGCTCTGTTCTCTCCACAGGTGCAGTTGTTCCTTGGTTTAGTAGGTCAGGCAGCAAGTGTGGAAGCTGCTAAATTGAGGTCTTCTAATATCTTGCAGTTATGTTCGAAGTTTAAAAAGACGTAGTTTAATTTTTAAGTGTAAAATATTAAAGGCTGTTTGACAAATATCACCATCAGAAAGTTCTAAAGCACAACTATCTAACTTCCTGCACTCAGTAGACCAGTTATATATATATACAGTGTGTGTGTGTGTTAGGATCCCAGTAAAAAATATTTCCTGCATCTGTGCTTATAGTATTCATGGGCATACCGAGGAACATACAATTCTAATAGAAAGCCACAGAAACAGAGGAGTATGATCCATTGTGTGACTCTACAATTCCATTTAATACTATATTAATTAACAAATATTCTTAAAGTGGCTTGAAACAAATGTATGCATTTGTATGGAGAGTGCACCTCAATGCAGTAGCTGCTTGCAAGCCAGTCAGGTATTTCTTTATGCATAACCGCATGAATCCATGATATAAAACGTTTACTGTAACTTCAGTCTCATTACAAAGCGTTAAAGCAGCACTGTGTCTTTTAAAATGTAGGTATTTTAAGTGAAGTTAATCTTAAATTATACCTAATTTATATTTGATACTTTTATTGTACTCTGAATGCCTCTGGATGTAAAGTCAGCACTAGAGCTTGTAGTTGAAAGAGACCCATATATTGGGACAGTACTTCAGTGCCAAGCACTGGCTAGAGAGGTATTAAGCACTCCAACATAAAAAAAAAATCCCCCTTTAGTCTCTCCACAGATATAGTGTCTCCCCTCTTCCAAATAGATTGCTCTCACAGGCAGGATCACCATTCCTTCTGCTTCTCTGTTGTACCATGATGTTGCAAGTATTTATACCTTATCGTGATATCTTGTTTTTTCCTCTTACTATGTACAGTGCCATGGAAGATATTGTATATAATTTAATAATGATGAAAGGATAAATCCCCCTTCGCTACCTGTCAGTTTTTTGGACAAATATATGTAGAGTGCACTGCAGGTGAATGCTTCTTGGTCATATGCATAGTGCCAACTGTAAAGTTAGTTGGAGCAGAAATGAAAATCTGGGATGTTATTCATGATTTTGGCTGATTTATTTAGTTCCAGTGAAAGATATCTTCATTTTATAAGAATTTTTTCTTTCAGATTGTAATGAAACTGTATTGTTTAATAATAAACTGTTTTGCATCAAATATCAAGCAAGTACATGTCATATTTTCTATATTTATTAAAAATACAGTGAACAAAAAATCCATATTTAAATGGCTTACATTTTAACTTCAATATGATTGCAATGCAGATCTTCAATACAGTTTTCTACCCAAACTGCTGAAAGTTGCAGGCAATGCTCTGCATGCGATATTATGTTTATTGCACTAATTTCCCTTTTTGGTTTCTCTTAGTAACAACATGTTGTATCCCAAAGAGGATAAAGAAAACCGAATTCTTCTTTATGCGGTAATAATTTTTTTCAAGATATATGTGTAGTTCACTCTAGTAAGAACAATACCATATAGTCACTTAGGCAGAGTTTGTCCCAGTTTAATAGGCCGTAGTAACTTAACATCTGTTTGGATTTATTTGTCTGCATCTGTAAGAGAGGAGTACAAACTTAACTGCTTTAGGCTTGCTTAGTCTAGAAATAATGTGCTTTATGCATAGGCTTTATTTCACTCAGCTCAACTGGTACACCCAATTACAGTTAAGATTGATGCTTGAAATGCTGACTCAGTTGCTAGACATCTTCATAATCTTGCTAAGGTTTCTTCTTTGAAAGTGTACATGTGCAAATATTCATTCTGTACTTCTCTAGGAGCTGGGGTTACATAGGTTAACTAGAAAGTCAGGTTTCAACTGTTAAATCACATTTGGTGCGGAATTTATTAAAGTCAGAAAGACTGCTGTGGGTCTTTCCGACTTTACTGAGAGAAATCTCATTTTATTCTCATGAAATTTCGATCAAGATTGATTTTCGTGATTCTGAATTTTTTATATTTTCCATGAAAAGGTAGCCATGCTACTAATGTAAAGCATGGCTAACTTTCCATAGAAAAAAATTCAAAAACTCGAGATCAAGAAACTCAATCTCGAATGAAATCTTGGTAGAGCAAAACAAAATTTCTTTCTGTAAAGAAACTTTTATACATTTCACCCCTGGACTTGTATGGTTAATGTATAATACACTGATAAGCATTTTTGGTCATCTTTTAATTGACTTGTGAATAAGAAATGTGTGTCTGCAGTTAATGTTTTCACATTATGTATATAGTAGAAATTAACTATACCTCTTTTGCTGGAATGGGTACTATTGTGCTGTGAGGCATACTGTGAAATGAATGGTTTTCTTTCCAGCTATTCAGGGGGGAATTCAGCATTCAGCGAAGTGAGCTCCGAAGCCTTCAACTCACTTCACAAATGGTATTATGTGCATGCTGATGTCCTGTGCGCAGACATCAGCATGCGCATAATACCATTTGCGAAGTGAGCTGAAAGCTTCAGAGCTCATTTCGCTGAATGCTGAATTCCCCCCTCAGTATACTACTATCTTCCTATCAGCCCTTTTAAAAGGATGATGTTACCTGATACAATTTTAAGGCCAGATTCACACTGGCGCAGTGCTTATAGAAAAGTGAGCCCTGAAAATACTGTGGCAAATTCAGCCCGGCATATATTCGGGATGCGCTTTTCTATTGCAGTTACCCGACGCAGTGTTAACAATCCCTCAGTGTTTGTGGCTCCTTTTATGTACATGCATTCATTGCTTCCATATGCTCAAGAAATGCACAATGCATTCTGGCGTACGTACACTCATGTTCAGCACTGGTGTGGCTGGAGGCACTTGTGTACTTGCTATGCAGTTAACACATGTTCTGAAATTCCTTTACATAAGGTTTACATTTTCTAGATTAAGCAAATTTTAGGTATTCTTCTTTCATTTTTGGAGTGAAATTTACTAAAGTTGAAAATGATTTTTTTAATCTTAATTGGGTGAAAAGGTTGAAAATTTCATTTTTGATTTCTTTGCCCCCATTTTTCACCTGAAAAGTGGCCAAAAAGGGAGCGAATAGGTTGAAAATTTTTTTTGACTTTAGTAAATTTCACAATTAGAATATTCTAGTTATTGGTATTCTTAACTAGTTTGCAGTTAGCCTTCATTTTTTGTTTTTGATTAAACATTTTGTTCAGCATTTTTCCTGTTTACATTTAAAAACTGTAAAATAATAAAAACCTATAACAATTGCAAATTGACTTGGAAGACAACTGTCTACAACATAATAAAAATTAATTTTAAAGTAAACAGCTTCTTTAAATTTGAAAGGTTGATTTAAAACTGTTTAACGTGTTAACTTGTCATGTGGGAATTTTATCTGGTCATTAAGGAATCCTCATTTATTTAATCCTTAATTTATTGTGTGTGCAGCCCTTAATTCCTTTTTTGTGTCTTTAAAGAATCCTCCCCAGGAACTTACTATTCTTCATGTTTTCTTTAGTTCTTCATTACCCTATCCCAGTGATGGCTAACCTATGACACGCGTGTCAGAGGTGACCCACTTTGACATTTTTGCTGACACGTGTCATGGTGCCATTTGTGCCGTGCTCTCAGTAATAAGAGAGTTATCCTGCATCTGGATTTTTCTCAAAGTGACACACAACCCAAGTTATGCTCAGTTTTTTTATGAATTTTGACACACTGAGCTAAAAAGGTTGGTCATCACTGCCCTATCCTATCAAAATAATTGCTCATCTGTGCAATGTTGGCTTGTATAGAATGTGCATATTGCTGAACAACATATAGCATGCCACATCTGCACAAATATAGTACCTGCCCCATACCCCCTGCATTGTGGCCTGCTCTTCCTAGGGTATAGTTTTCATGCCTTGAGAATAATTTGGATCTCAACTGATTTTATTAGTATCATCTATTTTAGGTGTTGTGTTATATGTGGTAGTGTATAACAATATACACTACCTTCGTATTTGCTTGTGTGAATCTGTTTATCCATTGCTCTGTTATTTGTAAACAGAGTGATGCTCTGTGCATGTGTTGAAGTACTGAATTTTGTGAGAAAACTTTCTATTAGTTGAGAACTCTGGAAAGATAAGTGCAATTTTTTTTAAAAGGTAAAACATGGATCAACTCAATATAAATGTATAGTATTCAAAAACCATTTAAGAACATGAACCGCAGTTCTGTGCGCTTACAGAAAGCCACACTTGTCAAAACCATTCAGATTTGAGTGTTATCAATGACATCACTGTGACTACTTACATGAAGAATGTTTGCGTTGGTAAATTCAATATACTGGATTAAATATTTACTCTTCTTATCTTCTCACAGTGCCGAAACTGTGATTACCAACAAGAGGCTGACAACAGCTGCATATATGTGAATAAGATTACACATGAAGTTGAGTAAGTAAAGTTCTATTTTCATCTATATGTAAAAAGCATATTGTAAGGGATCAAAGGGCCAGAGGCTGCTAATGAAAATGCCTTTTGAATGCATAGGTTAGAGTACATAGTGGTCTAATCAGTTTGGTGCAGCAAAGAAATAGAGAGGAAACCCCTTTCACTGAAAGAAGATACTGTAGTGTACCATTTATTTTGTTGCTTTGTATCCATGAGTATACTACTATATCTGTAACACTTTTCAGTCAAAGGATTCTTTATCCTGTAATGATTTGCATCATAGGTTAGCAATTTTCTCTTGCTCTACTTGCTTTCTTTTGTTATTTTGTCAACTAAGGATTTTTTTTTTATATTCTGATTTAATAAGAAAAGCATGCCTTATATTATATGGATTTGGGAATTTTTTAGTATGTGTTGTGTATTTCCCTGTTACTTGCCTTTAAATCGCTTTACTTTAACTTGACTTTGCTGTTTAGGTGTTGGCAAATCATTTGTTAATTCCCATTTTTCATAACTTCTGTACTTATTTTTCACTTTTGAACAAATGCTTCTGAATGGTTCCTGGATATAGAAAGGTATGTTTTTTTTCTCTATCCCTCAAATGAATAATGCTATTCCTCCTTTATACAGTGAGCTGACTCAGATAATTGCTGATGTGTCTCAGGATCCCACTCTGCCCCGTACAGAGGATCACCCATGTACAAAGTAAGTCCGAGGGAAAGTATTGTGTGAATTGTCATTCTGTCTTATATTTGTCTATCCCGTCTTTTCCTTTAATAAGTTTGTCTTTAATAAAGTTCCTCTTATACACAGATGCGGGCACAAAGAAGCAGTGTTCTTCCAATCTCACAGTGCAAGAGCTGAAGTAAGTGATACATATGGACATATATATTAAGGTTCTACTGCTACATACTTTTTTCTCATTTTATTGTCAAGATTTCAACCTTTTTTGACAGCATCAACTATATAGTCTTCATGCCAACCTTAAATATATCCAACTATGCTATAATTATGTGCTTACAGACTGCTCTTTCTGTTTGTGGTTGAAATGTAATTTTTTCTCTTCTAGGATGCCATGAGGCTGTATTATGTCTGTACAGCACCACACTGTGGCCATCGCTGGACAGAGTGACCTTATTGCAGGCTACGTGTTGTTTGTTTGTTTATTTGTTGTTTTTTTTTTCCATAAGGTATTTTTTTTATTCTTAGAATAAATAATGATTTTATATTTCTAAGTCTTGTAACATTGATTTGCATTCTTGCTTTTGCATTTAGTGTATAGTCAACAGACTCTTTAGTTCTTTTTGTATGATTCAGCTTACAGTGAGTGACAGCACCTTGCTCATCAGACCTTGTTCCTCCACTCACCCACACTGTTATGTGGTTTTATATATAATATTGTGAGGAGTATGGCAACATGCTAATGTCCATTCTTAGGCTTCCTGTCACTCTCTTTCTTAAGTTTTTGGAGAGCATTGGGTTGCTAGGGTGCATTTCTAACATATGAAGTGTGTAAGTGTCTGCACTAGGAGACGTGTAGCCACAATCCTCACACACATAGATCTTTGACCGGCGCTGGCGATAGGCATAACTCTGCAGGACTCCATGAATTTTGCGGAGATGGGACTCCAATGAGCAGCGCTGAGTAAAAGACTTTTCACATGCAGGACACTTGTAGGGACGAATACCTGTGTTAAAATTGACAAACTCTTAAAAGAAAAGTAGATGATTGGATATATAGGAATACCAACAGAGGAGGTAAAGGTCACTGACTTCTCATTGTCAGACCACAATTCCTCACCTGTGTGAGTTCTCATGTGACGTTTGAGGTCAAATGTGTCATTGAACCCCTTGGAACAGCAGGGGCAGCGATGCCTTTTCTGGATGCTGTGACACTTCAGGTGACGTGTTAACATACGCTGAAGGGGGAAAGCCTTCTGACATGCACGGCAGGGGAAGGGACCCTGGGGAGTAAGGAAGTAAAAAGTTTTTACATGGGAAGTATGAGAGGATGATATAGCAATTTTTGCAGAGATAACTGAAATATGGTGGTACATGTGGATGATCTGGGGATTTAACCTTGCTTAGGGAATATAGGATATAATCTGCTATTTAAATTCACGATGAGGGTGTATTTATTGAGAGCAGTGTTAATCTATTATTTTTATCCTTTCAAGACATTGAAAATCTTACCTCAGGAACTGATGAAGAAGGCATAGGGCTGACAGGCTTGTATGGAAAAAACATTACATCTGTGTGTAAAAGGAAAAATTGAAATAAATTAAAGATACATTACAGTTTAAATCATTTAATACATATATTTTCCATCCCCATGTTTCCTAAGACACTATTTGTCTTACAACATTTAAACAATAAATTACACTTCTCATTTCTATTTGATGTGCTAGTACAAATAAATACCATTTTGAAGATCCATAGGTTTGTAGAAGTGCACACCTAATTATCTTACTTAGGTAGTGGTGTTAAATGCTTGGATGTGGGGCAACACATCACCATGAATATAGTAGTATGCAGGAGAGAATTTGCACACACACATAGGCTGCAGTGTATAACCTTTTTAATTGACTGTTGGTGCAGGTTACAAAGCATTATTTGAGAGGTATAGGTGTCTGACGAAGGGTGTCTATAACCCCCGAAACGTTGCTTTGTAACTTGCACTGATGGTCAAGTAAAAAGGTTATACACTGGATTGTATGTGTGTCAATTCTCTCCTACATACTACTACAGATAAATACAATGCAATGTAGGTATCTTCACAGTGCCTTTTGGAAAAAGGCATTTTGTACTTTTAATATGTATCCATCTATATCTTAATCAGGAACACTCACACCCACATAGTTTAGCCCAAATGTCAATATCTACTATGTATGCCCCCAACTCCCACAAAAAAGAAGAGGCTATGGGCAAAATTTACTAAAGTCGAAAATGATTTATTTATTTGTAACTTTTTCAGCCATTTTTCATCACAATAAGGTTGAAAATTACCTTTTTGAACAATTTTCGACACAAAGACAGGCAAAAAATGGGGGTTAAAAGGTCAAAAACATAATTTTCAATCTTTTCGCCCACTAGTCAAAAAACAGGCGGAAAAGTAAAAAAAAATCGTTTTCGACTTCAGTAAAATAAACGTTAGAAATAACACCAGTAGGATCAAACAGAAGATGTTATCATGAAATAAATCTTCAGAGAAACATTAACCTACATGTTAGGTATCCCTAACTTCGGGTAGGATATCTACCAAACCCTCTGGTAAATACCCCTATTTGGAGTAGTTGCTTCAGCCTAAGATAACTCTTGTGCCAACTACTGCTTTTAAATTAGCTTCTTTGTTCTGGGCCAGTACAATCTTCTCTTGCCAAGGACTTCACAGTCCTTTTGACAATGCTTTTGGGGTATATGAAATATACAATATATTACATATTGTGTGAAATGTACAATAAATGCATAAATTAACTACAGTTATTCACTTAATTATTCAGTAAAGATCATTATTTCTCCGCCAATTTACAACTTACACTGGTTATATTTTTATGTTCATTTTCAAGTTTACTTGCTGCAAAAGCAACAACAATTTGGACATTAATCAGGCTCAGGCATACTGGTGTCAATATGCAGATCTGACTTCCCCAAATGAAAAGCAAAGAAAGGGACATAAAACAGGAATCCTGTTTATTATTCTGGTGACATTTTATTCAAAAGTTGCTAAAAAACCAATTGCCAACACAAGCTAGGAATTGTCTACTATTGAAATGAATGTAAAAAAATCTTGCATTCTATGACTTCTGTGCTGAAGATACTGGTGACCAAAATGTGACAAAGAAGTGAAATTGACTCTGTAACATAAAAGTTTCACGTTGCTATCTTGCAGTATGCATTTTAAATAGATGTCCTGGTGAAATCTTGGCTACCTTTTCAAATAGACTAAACTAGCACATTTGAGTTAAAGGGGGCGCATTTTATCTACTGTAGTAAATAAAAGGTATACGAAACAGCAGGTTATCTTTAAAATATATATATATATATTAAGAGCTGGAATTCCTTATCCCCCGGGTTTACACTGGATTTATTAGAGTGGAATTGCTGGATGTTTTATTTGTATAGAAACATTCACATAGAAATATTAGTGTCCATAGCTGTTTCAGATAGTTGTGAAGCAAACCCATAATGCAGTGCTTTATTGACCTGCACCATTTTTCCACTTTCCTATAAAAAAACAGTATTGCCATTTGCGTAATTGTTGGACTGGAGAATTCCAGACCTTGATGAGCTTTCCTGGAAATACTGTGCTTTGAAACACAGAGACCGATTGGATTAAATGCAGAATTTTCTTTTTTTAAATTGTAATCATGAAGATGGTCAACTATTTTAATAGGTTTTTTTTTTCTTTTTTTGCATATTTGTCTCAAAATTTTACATAGATTTCAGCTATGACTTGTTGTTATGCAATATGATTGCTTAGTGGCCAGAAGTAATCATTTCTATGAGTGGCTTGTCTGACAAAATTACTTCAAGGACAAAATGACCAATGCATGAAGAATGTCACGAAACAGAAGAACAGTAAAGAAACATGACTCTCTAAGCTGTGTTTCACAATAAGATACTGGACAGAACTGGAAAGCAGCAAGGTGCAAATAAATGGTCTCAAGAGTAACATCAATGTTGTGTTTTCAGTTATAAGATAACCCTGGCTGAGCCCAAGTATGAAAAGATTCCTTTCAAGGGCATCTGCAGAACTGAAATCAAGGGGTGGGGGTGCCAGATGTTACAGCACAGTCTGGATGGAAGAGGTTTTCAGCAGTGCAACACACTGTGCTGACAGATTTTCCAGTTCTACCACATTGGTAGTAATATAATGTTCTGGAGGGGAATCTGCCTCAGATTATTTATCACTGCAAAAAAACGCAAGTGGTAAAACTTTCTAATACAGATGTAGACACATTGCATCAAAACAGATTCCACTTAATGAGAATGGGGTGCATACCTACCAGTTACAAAAATGCACAACTTAAAAAATAAAAGAAAGGGGAGAAAAATAATATAGATTTCCAGTTGACCTTTAATGAGATTTTTTATGGAGCCAGTAAAACATTTCACTTCAGAAAGTCTCAATTCGCTCAGCTTAGAGATGCCCTTACGATCATTGACTGGGACAATGCTCTCAATAATAAGAGTACAGATGCTAAATGAGATTATTTAAAAAAAAATCTTGACTACACATTGTGAGATCAAATGTATTACTGTAAACAATTTTTCTCAACTGTGTTCACAGAGAAAAATGAAATGCCAAGTGAAATGAAAAGAGAGAAAGTAATTAAATGTTGCCTGTATAACCCAGGTACTGCATTGTTTTAACATGGAATACTGTGTGCAGTTTTGGAAACCAGTGCACAAGAAAGACATAATTGAGTTTGGGTTCAAAGGCAGGCTACTAAAGTAATAAAAGGAATGGCCAAGCTGCAGTACCAAGATAGATTATCAAAAATGGGCTTGTGTAGTCTAGACCAGGGGTCGGCAAACTTTTTTCAGGAGGGAGCCATTTCACTCCCTCCTCCGGCGGCGATAACCATCTTCTGAGCCGCCGGAGGAGGGAGGCATGCCTTCTCCTGACCCCATGACCACCGACAGCCAATCAGAAGAGCCGTGGGCGGGGGCTTCGGCAGTGCGGCCCGAGCCACAACAAGGCGGCTAAAGAGCCGCATGTCGCTCGCGAGCCGCACTTTGCCGACCACTGGTCTAGACAAAAAGACCACTAAGACCTAATAATCATGTATAAATATATCAGGGGTCAGTACAGAGATCTATCATACAATCTATTTATACCAAACATTGCAAGTATAAAAGGGAGGAATCCTCTGCACTTAGAGGAAAGAAAGTCGCTGCACCAACATAGAAGGAGGTTCTTTTCTGTAAGAGCAGTGAGGTTATATAACTCCCTTCCTGAAGAATTTATTATAGTTGAATCCATAAAAAGGGTCTGTACTATTTTCTTAAGTGCAGGAATATTACAAGATATGGGTACTAGATAATTGGGGGCTCAGTTGTTCCAGGGAATTATTCTGATTGCCATGTTTGGAGTCGGGAAGGAATTTTTTCCCATAATATGAGGATAATTGGTTCTTGCCTCATGGGTTTTTTGCTTTCCTCTGGATCAACATTGCAGGAAAATAGACTGAACTGGATGGACTTGTGTCTTATTTCAGCCTTATAAACTAAGTAATGTTGCTTTTACATACATTTTTACATATCAAATTTGATTTAAAAAAAACAAAAAAATTTCTCTAATTCATTTCTGGTTGCTGTATATTTAATCCATGCTTTCAAAAATTCAAAATTGATTATAACCAACAATCACAGTGATGGCCAACCTTTTGAGCTTGGTGCGTCAAAATTCATAAAAAAACTGAACATAACTTCGGGTGGCGTGTCACTTTGAGAAAAATGCAGAGGCGGGGCAACTCTCCTACTGAGACAAGAACTGTGCCATGACGCATGTCAGAACAAAACATCTCAGCGTGTCAGCTCTGACACACGTCATAGGTTAGCCATCACTGAACTATCGGCTAATACCTTCTGAATAAACCATCCCCCTAACATAAAATATGTTTCTTTTGTTTTTTCCCTAGCACTAGTTTCTAAACATACATACTTAATCCTGTGCTCATACAGTTATACAAATTATACTATGTATGCAGTAAAATAAAAATCTGATAAACTGGAAAATTACAGGAAAGTTTATGGAGGGTTAAATCAAAGATGAATGAGCCATAACAAGAATTAGGTAGAGTGAAAAGGGAGGGGCTGGAAAGGTCAACAGTTAAAGTCATCTGTTTGGAAAACTAGGGATTGTTTGATCCTTTTGTATTGCAGTCAAATCCAGTTTGCAAATTCAGACTGTTTGGATTTTAGCTAAAAAGAAAGGGTTGACAAATAGCTAAGATTTAAGCTAATTCGGTTGTAACAGAACATTGTTCTCTAATTGTCAGTCTCTAAACACAGATGGAATCCAGTATTGTAGTGGGATTAGGAGACAGACAATTGTAGGAATTGGGTAATATATTTAATAAAATAGCATTAAAAAGTGGAATTTATAATGAAGTCAAATAAGCAAATATGGTAATCCAAACAATCTGTTATATGTCTTAGTAATGGCAGCTGGTATTGTGTAAATTAAAACCTATGCCTTGTATGTACTTAGATTGTATGGGCAGGATCTTAAATCCTAGTTTGTATACCATGCAATGTGTTATCTTGTATGATCCCCTGACTATGCTATGTAGAGTGGCAAGGGAGATGTTAGCACTATAAAAATTTATATTATTATTAATAATAATGACAATACAATATGTAATGGTCTACAAAATAATTGTTGCTAAAACCAGCTTAACTAGATAATACATCTATTATTCCAATAGAGTACATTGGATGGAAGTACATACTTAACTGTAGTATCTAAGAGTGGTACAACTTGGGGAGATTGCCCCTCTGTGATGTCATACAGGTGTATTAAATGGATTTCCAAAGGAGTTATGTCACATGCTGGAGTTATCACTGGAAAATGCTATCTCATGTATTTTATTCACAGTCTGACACACTTGGTGCAATCTTTATTACTGTAATTGAAAGTCTACAGTGCTGTTAATGTTTACGATGTCACTGAAATGTATCTATGTAATGTGTGTATGTATATTTTTATTTATGAAGCTCCACAAGGTTATGCAGCGCTGTACAATCCAACAATACAGTTATGCTCTCCCCTTGTCTGTATTATAACAAAGAACAAGTGAAGTAAATTACAAGCATATTATCAAGAAAATACATCACTCTAAGTGCCAGGCCATGACTGAAAGAGGATGGAGATCCCTGCCCCATAGAGCTTACAATCTAAATAGGAGACATACATAAACATATAGGAGGACAAGAAGTTCAGTAGCATAAAGTGACAGTTCATTTGGCTATAGGTGCCAATAAAAAAATATATATTAATTTTGAATAAATGGTTGCTTAAATATAAAATATAGACATGAAAACCAGTGCTAGTGCTCCAAGAGGTAAAATTTTAATTTAGATTTGAAGATATTGATGGATATTCTAGGATATTTTATCTCAAGAGTAACAACTGTGCCTCTGTTTCACTTTGGTCAAAATACTATCTCCTACATTATTCATGATCTTTTTACTCAGTAGCTTTAGGACAATGACAGACGAGACACTATAACGCTTGTATTTAAAGCTGTCAGCAAAAGGCAAGTAAACCATATTCCATTGATTTCAGTAGATACCATGATAAAACTGCTCTCTCAATTTTGCATGCAATGGTTTGTGGGTAAAGTCATGAGCAGTTTTGATGCGGTCACGCTGGCTTTCTTGATGGGTTTACCAGCAACTTTAAATCACCTTTTCTTATATTGACCTAAGCTGCTGTCAAAATGCCTACAGAATGCAAATGAACTGCAACTTGTTGATTTCAAACTTTGTTTGATTATCCAACAGATAACAATGGATACTGCTTTTCCACATCAGCTTCAAAACAGCCAGTGCAGCCCATGCCTAAACCCTGCATCAAAACGCCTTGTCTTTTATTTACCTTTCAGTAGCAAATACTTTAGCCTTCCAGCTTTAATCCAATCTCATGCACAAATGTTTCATTAAATAACAGCAGATCACTGTTTCTTTGAAATAATTTAGGGGGTTATTGACTAAAGTCCAAATTGTCACATAATGGTGTAAATTTCCCAGCTAATGATGGTTGTACACTACCCAGTAGATGGCTACTGTTGCTGCTATGACTTCATTATGGGAATATTTTCTCAGTTGCGACTTTACTATGGGAATCCGCTGTTTAGTCAATAAGGAGTAGAGAATTAGGGCGTAGCTACCCAAAGTGATGAGAATTAATTTCGACAGTCAAATTCTCACTTTAGTCAATAACCCCCTTCATTTTCCATTCTATATTAATACTGACATTTTCACAGATGTTAATAAATAGAAATATACAGTTTGATTTACAGTAAGCTATTCTTACATGTTTTAAACATAATTTATACAATAAGGAAGTTAATGCAAACTCTACTTAAAAACAAGGTATTTTTTCCCTTTACAAAATAGCACTTTTAAAGTATATCCTGCTTACCTGGGATGTAAAAGTCCCCTCTTTCTGCATCCACAAGGTGACCCCATCCGGTGAGCCTCAGCACTGAACGCTGGCGCTTTACTAAGAACGAACGAGGCATCGTCTTGGAGCCAAGGGTTGCAAGCAAGTGATGTTACCTGTTGCATTAAAATATATTATCAGATGTTTTTCATCAAGTTATAAGAAACTATTGATTAACAGAATGTAAATAAAATAAAAAATAAGCAGAGAGAAATCACTGCCTGAAAGAAACAATGAATGATTCCGTTCTGGGCAAGTATTAATATGATATTTTATAGCATCTGTACAATAAAACAGCAATGGCTCTCTCTGCTTACCCAGGGTGTTCTGAAAAGCACAGCCAAATCAAAGTAATGCACTGTTTCTGTACTAGAAATGATCAGGTAGCAGAATATTAAATCACAGAAATGTGAGACTGGACAGTAAATGATTTCTTTTATTTGTTCCAGATAATTTGAATGGCCCAGAAGTTTGCATACAGAGCTTCTCTTCACTTCTCAAACAGCACACAGTGAACGGCTTCTTCCTCCCTATGCAAATCTTACAGAGACAAAGTGGAGGAGTTTGAAAGGCAACAGTAACCTGCTATAAATAATCCCACAATAATACATTCCTTATAAAAATATAGAAACATCAACACATCATTTTTAATTGTGAAAAAAATATGAGTCACTGGATTGTGATTTTATATTGTAATGCATATGTACACACACCTGAAATTAACGGGACCTCATTATCTGCTCCAGTTCACTTAAGTTTGAATAACCCGTTCACTTCTCCTCCGCTCTGCATTTGATTAACAAACTTGCTACTGCCGTTCTCTGTGTTTAACCTTTGGAGTAAACAGGATATATGTGAGGCTGATTGACTAAAAGGTGAATTCACCTGTCGAATTCACCTCGCTACAATTCGAGTCGCATCTCCAAAATAGTACCTGTGCAAGTGCAAAGCGATGTGAAGTGCTTCATAAGATTGCAACTATAGTAATCACCCAAATAGGTGGTGTATTTGCCATATTGCAGTGTTTGATCAATAAGCGAACATGGAGAAGTGGTGACTAGATGCGAATTCATAGCTTTATGCGACTATTTGGCTTTTAGTCAATAAGATCCTGTAGGTTTGTGTATACAAGTGTAAGGAAATAAAATGTTTATAATCCATTTCTTTATGAAGTTTAGGGGGCTATTTACTAAAGTCCAAATTGTTGCGTATAGGTGCAAATTCGCCAGATAAAGACAGTTGCAATAGGCTGCTACTGTCACAGTCGCATCTTTATAATGAGAATATTGTCGCAGTCGTGACTTTATTATGGGAAAATTGTCGCAATCTTAACTTTAAAGAATTGTTGCGACTTTACAATGGGGAAATTGTTGCGGATTTGCTATGGGAAGTCTTTATGAGTAATGTCATTTAGACTACAGTCTGCACATTGTCTTCTTCTTTTTTGATTTGGCACACTGTTTAACATTGCTTGAAAATACTCTGCATATTGTTTTGTATTTAACAGTAACCAGAATAATATCTATATTGGAAGTGCCAGAGTTGGATTAGGAGCACATGGGGGCCTAGGCAAAATCACCAGTATTGTCACTCCCCAAGCAGTGACAGTGCTCTAGGTGAAAATGCACAAAGGTGCCCACCAGCGATCTCCCCCTCATTGTGTCCCATAGAGTTCACAGTTTGTCTCCCATAGTGCTCTTTACAGTACAGCATTTCCCTCCATAGTGCCCCATACAGAACAGCAGTGCCCCATATGGTGCCCTACAGGGCAGCAGGTAAAGAGGTGCATGCCACAGCAATTTTTAAGCTCCTTTCAATCCCCAACCCTCTCTTTCCCCATGTTGTGCTGAATGAGGAAAAGTCTGTATGTGGAAGGGAAGTGGCATCTGTTAGTGATCACAATGTTACTGCTCATTTAAGTCTGCCCAGAACTGAATATAAATGGTTATATCATGCATGATAACTTCTGATGAGCAATGCTCTGGATTAGAGCTGTGGTCTCTTATTAAGCAAAGAAGCAGGTTGGCTATTTGACCTCTTAGAGCACTGGCCAGTTTAACTTTGTTGGCAATACAAATAATATGGGCAACTGTACTCGGAGTGATTAAACCAAAATACATTCAGCAATTCTCATTAAAGTGTAAGTCAGCATTGTTTGTAATCTTGTAAAGGATTCTCCTTCCCTGTTGCCTCTCTCTCACCACTGGGGCCCTCCCTCCAGGCCACATTTGTAGCTCGAGTATACTGTACAGTGTACACAATTGTTCATATCATATCATGTAGGGTTCTGGGGAAGCATATGTAGAAAATCTTTCCATGATTCAAGAACAAGGCCCTTATTCACCAATGTGCGAAGTGAGCCGCGATGTGTTCGACTCACTT
>WMED01001548.1:0-27133 GCA_019650415.1 Pipa parva
CCTGGGGGGGGGGGGCATGATAGAAAATAATTGAGAACCACTGGATTAGGGGAAGGGAAGTGATGTCATCTTCCCATGATTCCAGCAGGGCTGCCATCAGAAATCTTGTGGGGGCCCCCACAACCTGATAAATGTGGCCCCCATAAAATATTTTACACTCCCATTCACACTGATGAATGCTACATATTTCTGTCTTTTTGTGCCCCCATGGTTTGCTGAGTTGGTGAGACCCCCCACAATAGTACCCCACTGTTGGCAGTCCTGTTAAGAATCATAATATGGATGGAAAGATTACAGAAAGACATAAAAGTGTCTTCTTTATTAGGGCCTTCATAAGCAGAATGACACCTAAACCATTGGATAATGGATAAAATAAATATAGGTCATTTTTCTACCCTTATAGGTCATGATAAATCTAATCAAATTTGTCTTTATAGCTTTAAACCAATGAATTGTTTGTATTTAGCCAACATTTGCATCTGGGAAAAATTCTTACTGATCCTTCTATGTTTAAGTTGTAGACTTTGACGCTGAAATTTCCATTAAACTAAATGAAGAGTACCTTTTCGACTCTTAGGGCGAAACGTATTGAAGTCGGAAAGATTGCTCTCGGTCTTTCTGAGTTTATCGCGCGATATCTCGCATTGTTCCCATGAGATTACCGCGCGAGTTTTTCAGTTGAATTTTACGAAGGAAAGGTAGCCATAACTTTACATTTAGTAGTATGGCTCCCTTTTTATAGAAAAATTGAGATTAAAAAAAACTTGCGCGGTAATCTCACGGGGACAAGGCGAGATCTCGAGCGGTAATCTCACGGGGACAATGCGAGATCTCGCGCGGTAATCTCACAGGGACAATGCGAGATCTCGCGCGATAATCTCAAGGGGACAATGTGAGATCTCGCGCGGTAATCTCACGGGGACAATGCGAGATCTCACGCGGTAATCTCACGGGGACAATGCGAGATCTCGCGCGGTAATCTCACGGGGACAAGGCGAGATCTCGCGCGGTAATCTCACGGGGACAAGGCGAGATCTCGTGCGGTAATCTCACGGGGACAAGGCGAGATCTCGCGCGGTAATCTCACGGGGACAAGGCGAGATCTCGCGTGGTAATCTCACGGGGACAAGGCGAGATCTCGCGCGATGAACTCGGAAAGACCGAGAGCAATCTTTTCGACTTTAATACATTTCGCCCTAAGAACGCTTCCTAGTAAAGGGCTGATGTTGCCCTTGCTTTATTGCACTTACTCTACAATACATCTCCACCTCTATATGCGCTGTTCTGTGATATACTGTATGTTGCTCACTGGCATTTCATTTCATTTGAGGTACGGCACAAAATGAAATGTTTGGTTCCAGAGAAATGTCCTTGCTTCCACGCTGGGAAAGAATACGCTCCTGGATCGTCGGTAGAGATAGACTGTAACACATGGTGAGGCGCTTCATATTCTACAAATAATGTAATGACATGTCTATGTATTCTTATAATTTAATAAATATCACTTCATTTTGTCTCTTTGCCTTTGTCACAATTAGAACTTACTACATTTTCCTTTCATTTAACAAAGATTTTTGTTTGTTTTTTCTTTTACCCATAAGATTATTTTTTTCCTATACTGTATGTCCTGTACTAATTGTTACATTTAAATTTGGGTGAAATTTAATAAACTCGAGTTTCTCGATTGGATTTTTCAATGAAAATTCAGCCGTACGACTAATGTAAAGTATGGCTGCCTCTGCATTGAAAAAAATCAGATCGAAAAACTTGATCGAAAATTTTCTATTGGTAAAAATCTATTGAAAAATATTGATCGATTTTTACCGATTGAACAGCCGAGATCTACTTGGGATAAACTCGAAAAGTCCGTAAAATTTCGCTTTCACCATACAAATACTTACAGGGTGGGAGATGACCTGTGTGAAGGCTGAACACTACTATTGTCTAAAATAGTAGTAGACTTTCCTCCCCTTTTAACTGTCCTGACTTCTAGATCTTCCCAAATGATAAAGGAAGAGGTGCCTCACTTGTAGCAAGGATCACATGAACCAGTTATAAAAAGATTACACATATAATCTATAATTAGATCTAATTTACTTGCAGCCATTTAGGCCAGGTTCACACTGGCATATGTAAGCATTGCGCTTACTGTATATGCTGCTCTTGAAAACACAATGCGCGCCGCAAATCCCTATGGCACTTACCTTCCTCCGGCCACACTAGCGTTGAACATGAGTGCGCGCACGCCGGAACACTTGCATATTTCATGAGCATACGGACATGATGTGAAGAATATGCGCACAAAGGAGGAGCTGTGAACGCCAAGGGACTGTTCACACTGTGGGGGTTATTCACTAAGGTGTGAATTTAACTGTCGAATTCGCAAACAGCAGATTCCTATAGTAAATCCACTACAATTTCCCCATTGTAAAGTCACGACAATTTTTTAAAGTTAAGATTGTGACAATTTTCCCATAATAAAGTTGTGACTGCGTCAATATTCTCATTATAAAGACGCAACTGCGACAGCAGCCTATTGCGACTGTCTTTATCTAACGAATTCGCACGTATAAGCAACAATTCAGACCTTAGTGAATAACCCCCTGTGTTGCGAAAGTACAATGGAAAAGCGTATCCCAAAGATACACTGGCCTGAATTTGTAGTTTTTGGATGCGCTTTTCTAAAAGCTCAGCATTTTAATACACCAGTGTGAATCTGGTCTTAGATATTGAGTTTTTAGTTATAGAAACTAGAAATGTAGTAGAGCTGATTTTATTATTTGACACCACTCATGAGGATATTTTGTTGCGTTAACTGTGACTTTTTCGAAGGACTGCAGGTAAATTTACTGTGTTCTCATAAGTTATCTTAACTCATTCTGCTGGACTGTTGAAAAATGCAGCCATATAATTTATATAAATAAAATTGTCTAACCCTAACCCTAAAGACTTCCAAGACTTGTGAATTGACAATTTAGTATGTAACAGCCATATAATATCTAAGTATTGTGAGTCTTTGTTAAAGAATAATGAAATTAATATATAATAAATTGTTTAATATTAATTACCAAATGTATTTGAAACTCATAGGATATTATTAATTGTATTTTTCAGTGTTTGCCAAAACAGAAAGTGGAAATGTACAAGCAATATATGTGATGCAACATGTTCAGCTATTGGATTATCACACTATCTCACGTTCGATGGTTTAAGATATTCTTTTCCCGGTGACTGTCAATATGTACTGGCTCAGGTAAGAACTTTTAGGATCTCATTAGATCTCCCAAGAGTTTGCATAATGTATATCTCTTTTTTAATATGGTATGGAAAATCAGAAGAAATGCTTATAGTTGTCAGCTGACATTGATATATATTAAATGGTATACTGCAGTGATGCCCAACCTATGGCCTGCGGGCCAAATCCGGCCTGCAACACTGTGCTTACCGGCCCCCAGTCCTAATTCTGAATTGTTGCGTATAGGTGCGAATTCGCCAGCTAAAGACAGTCACTGTAGACTGCTACTGTCGCAGTCGCATCTTTATAATGAGAATATTGTCACAGTCGCGACTTTACTATGGAAATATTGTCACAGATGCAACTTTAAAAATTGTCACAACTTTACTTTTTACGGTCGCGAATTTGAAACGGCCAGTGACACACGTCGCAAATTTATATGGCCCCCCAGGCAGAAAAAGGTTGGGCATCACTGGAATACTGCTTCATGGAAAAATGAGTGCTCAGGGGCAGCTAAATATTACAGTTCCTCCAGGATCAATCAAACATTTCAGGACACCTGATTAGTGGATGTGACTTACAGTCATGACCTTATGATATTATGGTGAAGTGGAAATGTCTTGGAGTTATAAACTGACTCAGAATCATGTAAAGACTACAAAGGCTCAAGTTTTTGAAATAAATATTATAGAAATATTGTCCTCTCATGGCTGCCATGTTGGATCCTCATTAATATGCTAAGTATCCCTAGCGCATCATCCTACATCATGTTTGAATGGTAGGAAATGTCGCAATCATACTGCCTACTTATTTTATAATTTTCTACAGTCAAAATTTTAATCTTCCATAAACATGTTGCAAATGCAACAAATAATCTCAATGCTAATTTCTTTTAGGATTATTGCAATGGAGATCAAGGATCATTTCGAATTTTAGTCAGAAACGAAGGCTGCGGATTTTCCGGGGAAAAATGTTCGAAGGTTATTACTATTCTTTTTAGATATGGAGAAATTGAGCTGATTAATGAACAGGTAATGTCCTGAATCACAACAGCAGTGGGAAACAAATAAAATATACCTTTATAGCATTTGTGATCCTTTATTAAATGTAACTGTAAATTTCTAAATGTGTTAATATAATGATGTAATTATACTGAAATAAACAGCAAATGCACATTATTTAAACATTTTTGGGAGACACAGGAAAGCAAAATTCGAGGCAGGGGCAGAATAGGGTAGTGGTGTGACGCATTTTGCATATTTTATATGCAACGTGCATTTCGCCCTTTCTTATATTTGTGTTCTCGTGTTTTTGTTGTTTTATTTAATGATTTAAAAAAATCACTGGGATTGTTTATTTTCTTCTGTTGTATTGTTCATTGCAATACACAGAAAAAATACATTTGCCTGTGCCTTTTTTGTGCACACTACACATTTTTTTACCCTATATCATACAAATAACAAAATTATACTCATAAACTCGGCCATATTGATTTTCTTCTCTATAGATACCTTAGGTCTTATGTTATGGGAGAGGCCAAAGGTCATATATTTGGCCTCTCTCCCTGTGGGTATGATCCCACCCAGCTTTCCCTTCCTTCACTGAGAGGGTTATTGACTAAAGTGAGAATACGACTGTCAAATTCTCAAACAGCGGATTCCCATAGCAAATCCTTGAACGCGACAGTATCAGTCTTTAGCTGGCGAATTCACACCTTTATGCAACAATTTGGACTTTAGTCAATAACCCCGTGAGTCTATAGAGCAAAGATGTTACATTCCATCTGAGACAGGGTAACACAAACCGACTGAGCCATTCTTCATTGTTGTCGCCATCTAGAGGCAAATCAACAATATGTCAACCAACTCAACAGCTTTTCCAAGCAGGACTAATGTTAAAATTTACCGTGAAAACCATTGTATTATAATGTGCCCTTCCCCGAGGCGGTAACCTGATTAAAGTATTACTGCAAATTAAAAAGAAAAATCAAATGCATTTTGCTGGCTTTTGTAACAGTTCTAATCCCACAACAAAGAAAATTGTACAACATCTTGAAAGAAAAAAAAAAATAGTTCTGCTGGTTTAAGTTACAGAAATCTTGTAATTTCTTTTCAACTTCAGAACTTTAAACTTTATTTTTTTTTTTTTTCAGGTTCAGATTAAAAAGCCACTCTCAGACGAGACCCATTTCGATGTCTTGCAGTCTGGTAACTACTTTATTTTGCTTCTTGGGAATCAAATGTCGGTGATCTGGGACAAAGGAATGAGAGTTTATGTCAAATTAAAAGAAAACTACAGGGTAATGTTTGTGCTTTGGCTTTCATTTCCTATCTGTAATTTTACAGTATTGAATAGAAAAGATGAGATAGTTAGACCACAGTAACGAACACTTCACCCTATAAGAGAGTTTTCAGAGATCTGGGGGTTTATTCA
The DNA here is from genome assembly GCA_019650415.1 of Pipa parva. Lineage (NCBI taxonomy): Eukaryota > Metazoa > Chordata > Amphibia > Anura > Pipidae > Pipa > Pipa parva. Next base: position 5,669 of record WMED01001548.1, read on the forward strand.
CTACGGTGCGAAGTCGACTGTCGAATTCACAAACAGCGGATTCCCATAGCAAATCTGTGACAATTTCCCCATTGTAAAGTCGCAACTATTTTTTAATGTTAAGATTGCGACAATTTTTCCATAATAAAGTTGCGAATGCGACAATATTTTCATTATAAAGAAGTGACAGTATCAGTCTATTGCGACTGTCTTTATCTGGCGAATTCGCATCTATACACAACAATTCGGACTTTAGTGAATAACCCCCCCTAGTTTAATGGAACTGACCAGATACTACTTAGTAAAGACTTACCAGGACATTGATTAGTGAACCCTTCATTCAAACTATGATCAGGGCTAGACCACAATGATGGTTTCAGTGTAAAGCAGGAGAAAGGGAATTTTTACAGGAATAATTAATCTTGCAGAATCAACTGCTCAATAAACATAAATTTAAAATATCAATGACATTTTTGCAAATAGTATTAGCAGAATAAATAATGAAATATAAATAGAAAATAGATAAAACGATATATATATTTTTTTACAATAATTATTTAGTCAGCTCTCTGTAGGGGGAGTGGCCTCTGTCAAACCTTTAGCCAATCAGAGAATGTTACTGTAGAGCAAGACAGTTAAAGAATGCCATGAATTGGAATATTAATAAAAGGACAATTTTTGCATGTAACACCCCCACAGCTGCAGTGTGCACCAACTGTGCACAGTGCACCTCTCTCTTCCAACAGCCCAAAGCTCTGCTCATGTCCCTCCACTCCTCCCACGTGGCCCACCACATATGGGTGCTGCCACACTCCCCTGAAGTGGCTCTATTGCTTGACTGGGACTGAGACAGGTGGGTGGCTTGATCCTTCTGAGTAGCCGCACAGGTCCATGTTTGCCATGGTCCCCTTGGTCCATCTCATCAGCTCCTCTAGGTCAGCCATGTTAGGTCAGCCATGTTTCATGCCTCTTCCTACAAACTGCTCATCCCTCACGATTCCTGTTCCTCTCCAGTTCCTACACTTTCCTACCTCACTCTTCTCTAAATCACACATAACTGCCTAGCACCCGCTCCATTACATTCTTTCCTTTCCATACACTTCGATGGTGTTTTATATTTAATAGGATTATTTCCATGGGAATTTAACTGTTACTGTAACTTACCCTTATTGAGACTTTATCAATTTATCAGCAGTACATTGCCATTATTGTTGTGTTACCTTTGGCTTATTTACATTTATCAGAGGTCCCGGGATTCTTTTAACCAATTATATCATTGTCACTTCTTTACAGACTGTGAACTATAAATCCCAAAGTCTTTTATTCTGGGTGTGCCTATGAGCCATACCAGACTATTCTCCTGTCTGCTTCAGCTGAGCTAGTACCTTCTGAAGTGGGGAAGGGCAATATTTTTGGAGAGTAGAGATTTTTTTTTCCAAAGTACATTACAAAGAATTTCCAGTAGACAATCTATTGTACATATGCTTTTGTTCATTCTTTTTGTTTGAATGCAATCATAGATAGTTAAGTTATGTCTGTAGTATACTCATGTACCGGTAGAAATAGAAAATAAAACTTATTTCAAATGAAAAAAGAAAAATTAGCAATATCTAATGTTTTTTCTTTAAAAGAAAGACATAAACAAGAAGAAAAAACTAAAAAAAAACCCAAAAAAAAACCCCAAGGTTATACTTTGGTACCATTTGGCTCTAACACATAAGGTATTTCTATTTTTAGGCATTTTTCTTGGCTTTACTTCGTTTGAGTTCTCTACTCCCTCTTATCTTTTATTAATTAGTCAGTTTGGGGGAGGGTATAAAACCTATCGAAATTGATTATTGGATAATGTTCTTAGGCCTTTTTGAAGCCAGAAGTGGCAGTCTCAATGGCACCCAGCCTACCCAATTTAGCTAAATAATTTACATAGGATATGGAACCCAAAATGTTGATACAAAAAAATAGGCCTTCAAGAAGAGTAGTGCATCAGGTTATAACTTCTTGGACATTAATCTTGATTACAGACTCATTATAGATGTAGCCTTATCACGGATAGTAGTGTTGGAAATAATTGGTTAAGACCAAGTCAAGGATAGTTTTATTTATAAGATTATTTTTTGGTCCATGTAAGCAGAGTTTGGTTAATTTTTTTTTCTCTGCCATTTTAGTTTTTAAAACAAATTGTTCTACCCATTTTATAACCATGCAGATCTAACAAAGTCTTTTGGAAAGGCTCCTATTGATCTGTAGAAACCACTTGTGCTGTCATTTGATCTAGATGTTTACATTTTTTCCCACCAGGATAAAGTCTGTGGCTTGTGTGGAAACTTTGATGGAATTGAAAACAATGACTTGACAAGTAGCAATAATCAAGTAGAGATTGACCCAAACAATTTTGGAAATTCCTGGAAAGTAAATCCTCTCTGTGCCGATGCTGCAAAGGTACCAAGTCACATTTTTTTTTTTCTACAGAAATTAATGGAAAACTATATAAAAAAAATCTTAGCTTGTGCCTTTAGTCAAAATAAAACAGATTAGGACTGAAATAAAGTGATGCTAATAAAAAGTTACTCTTTGGGGGTTATGCATTAAAGAGCGAACTGTTGTTTAAATGCCCGAATTTGCATCCATTCACAATTTCTCCAACCCCAGTTATTTAACAAACTCTGCAATGTAATGAATTCTCTGCCAACTCGGACGCTTATGACAGTCGTGGACTTACGGAGCTCTTTGCATCACTTTGTGCGAGCGTATATACAGTATGTATAATTTTATTTAAAAAGCATGCATGGGTAATTGGGATATTCACCATGTGACGGAGTCTGTCGAAGCAGCGGATTCTGCAGTGCATACTGTTGTGAAATCACCTGTTTGACTTCGCCAGATCAGAGTGGCGAATTGAGGCGTTGATGGCAGGGCTCCAGTGTTGTGTAAGGCGACTATTCATTCAAAACCAGCAATGGCGACTGCGACGAAATTAGTCTACTACTAAACATGAACTAGGGACAAGGTGACATATAAAAATAAGTATTATTCACTTAGATACAGTTAGTGGGATATGATGAGACTGATGTCACTGCTCTTCACTTGTCGAATTCGCCTCACTCCGCATGACTTCTCATCCTACTATTGTGTGACAGACTACGCTGCACTACGCATGCGACCGCATCTGCTGCTGTCTGCTGCTTCATGAATAAGAAGTGAATTTGCATCTTCCTGATCGTAGTGATGCAAACAGATGTGAAGTCACTATGCAAGGCGAATTCACACTTTATTGCATAACCCCCAATTTAAGTTTTGGTGATAGATGATGCCTGCTCCATCTCTGGAGCAGCTTAATAGCACAGATAAACGGTACAGTAGAAGTATTTTAGTAAAGCTTTCAATTCAGTTACAAAAATGGACCTTTGTGTATTTTATGCATATTAATTTATTGGGAATAGTACTCCTTTAAGGCTCTAGCCTTTTTTATTGCTTTGTTTTTTCCATATACAGTTTGGGTCTGGTTCCCCACTGTCTTTTTGTCAAGACAATTTGATGAAACAGATCGCTGCAGAAAATGCCTGCAATGTTCTTATGGGGGATATCTTTGCTGACTGTGCAAAAGTGGTAAGTGTAATGTTATTGTAAACTCCAGAGAGATTGGTCAGTACAAAGTGGGGCGCTATTCACTGTTACTGTTCAGTTATGGTGTTTGAAAGTTTATAAATACTCTTTTAGCCAATGTAAACTAGGGTAATTGGAAGACCCATTGCTTGGCACAGCTAGACAAGAGCAAGTTCATTTATGAGCTCTGAACTGGTTTGCAAATTCATGAACAAAGTTTGTCCATTGACAGCCCGTTTATAGAGCCGGCAGTCTGTTTTCATTTCCAAGTAACCAAGAGCAACCAAGTGACAATGTTTTACTACAGGCATTAGTAGTGAATGTGTGAGCATTTTAATGTACATACAGGATGTAAGAAAGCTTGTCCCACCTCTTCCTGTTAATGTATAAGAGTCACAATAAAATTAGGGGTTTTATGTATTCTTGTAATTGACAGATGTAATTATTTCTTGGCAATTAATTTCTAAATTTAAATTTTATGGTGGAGAATGCAAAAAAAGTAATTCTAATACAGTTAAAATACAGAAATCCACCCAACATTTATTAATCCTTTTGATTACATTTTTGCTTTGGTCTACTTTGGCATAGGTAAATCCAGAACCATACTGGGAGATTTGCACTTATGACACTTGTTCGTGTGAAGCAATTGGAGACTGTGCATGTTACTGTGACTCATTAGCTGCGTATGCTCATGTCTGTGCCCAAAAGGGAGTCATTGTGAACTGGAGGTCATCTCGTTTTTGCCGTGAGTACAGAATAATTTTCTGTAGGATTAAAATACTATCATGTTGAGAAGTACTAAGCTGAATGCAAAAAAAAAAAGAGAAAAATCTTAAAAAGAGAAGAAATTGATACATTTCCCCATTACACATGCTATTATTAAAGTCTAATATTTTGAATTATTGTTAAAAGTTCCGAATGCCCCCTGGGGAGTTCACCTAATGTATTTGTTTTTACTTGGTCTGTGAGTCTAAGACAAGGTACCTTAATTCCTTAGTACCCTGGCAAGTCTTGGTTTGAGATCTCCCTTAATCGTACACAGGGGACTTGACTATAAAAGTAATTATCTTAGGTGCTTTTTACAAGGGAGATCTTCAAAGTGGGACTTACTGGAGGTACTTGAAGGTAGAAGTTGAGAATCTTTTGTCGAGGAAACATAGAGCAGATCAGATATTTGGGCTATATGTCTTTTAAAGGGATTAGTTATAACACTTATTAAAAATCTTGAGACTGTACATTTAAATGAGTGAAAATTCTAAAGAAAACAACTTTATGTTCTCAAATAAGCCTTAAGTTGTGAAGACAAGAATCAGAAAGGACTGGAGTATGTGTGTGAATGGAGGTACAACAGCTGTACCACCGCCTGTCCTGTCACCTGTCAACACCCTGAGACACTGGATTGTCCACTGAAATGTGTGGAAGGTTGTCAAGCACATTGTCCTCCTGGTAAGATATATACATGCAAAACTTCTAATGGCAACCAATCAGATTGTGGCTTCCTGGATAGTTTTTAAAGGGCAGTTTTTTACAACCTGCACATGTTCAAAAAACTTCCTGTATCCAGTTGCATTTTAATGCCATGGGCATCTGCAGAAAACGTTTTAAGGGCGGCAGCCTCATGACCTCATTACTTTGCCACTGCATTATGTGATGATGCATCAGGATGGTGGGTTCAACCATATTGGGGATATTGACTGCGACAGAGGGGAGTTTTGGGAGGCTAGGAATACTCCTGATGTACCCTTCTGGGATAAAGATGCCGCAGAGTTTGGTGTATATATATATATATAGAAAAAATAATGATGGGAATGACATAGTAGATTGGATAAGGAGTGTGGGAAATGGTGGCTGATCTTTTAAAGAGGAACTAAAGTCTCCTAATAAATCACATTTGTTTATTTAGTCTACTTTCCACCAACATAATTAAACCCAAAATCTTTCCCTTCAAAGTTAAAGACTTAGGGGGTTATTAACTGAAGTCCAAATTGTCTTGTAAAGGTGTCAGTTCACCACTTCCCCATCTTCAGGTATTCAGCAAACTCAGCAATGTGGTAAATTCACCAGCTAACGACAGTCGCACACTACACAACAGACTATTATTATTATTTGCACACTACACAACAGACTGCTACTGATGCAGTTGCAACTTTACGATTATAATTCTGAAGCAGTTGTGGATTTGTTATTGGAATCTGCTGTTTAGTCAATAAGGAGTAGAGAATCGCGGCGTTGCCACCCAAAGTGATGAGAATTCACTTTGACAGTCGAATTCTCACTTTAGTCAATTACTCCCTTAATTATCTCTGCTGCTTCTACAGGCATTATTTTACAAGTACAATGCAGCCATTGTAGCAATTTAGTTCCACCCCCGCAGAGAAAACTACTGCCCTTGGCACATTCTTCTTACGGAGCATGTGTGAAAACCAGAACTGTGTGTAATGACTTTGCAGTTAGTAGAAGTTGTGGAAGTATAGCACGTTGGTTAAGGTATATGATCTGTATGTGTAAGGTTGTTAGTTCAAATCTGGAATTTTTATTTTTTAAGCACTAAATAAGGTGGTACCTTACAGTGAAGAGATTTTGTTAAGAAGAATTTAATAAGCTAATAAAACTAATATTAAAAAAATCAAGATTTGAACCGACAACCGTCCATATAAAAACATAACACGTAATCACTATGCTAAACTTCCACAGCAAGGGAAAAGCATTTTCAAAAGTACTTATTTTTACTTTTACAAGCTTCTCCTAAAGCGGCAAGAGTTTGTCTTTAATGGACCATGTGACAATCCCCAACCAATCAAACAACATGTTTGATGACATGTCAAGGTTCATTTGCTTAGCACAAGGGTTACCAAATGCCAGACAGAGAACCACTGCTGGTCTGTGGGCCCCTTGGAACTGGGTGGCATGATGTTGATGTGTGCAGCACGTCACCATCATGTGGCTGGCAACATGCTTTTCCTTGCCCATCTTTCCACTGGTCTGGCAAACCTTTGCTGGATCAGGGAACTGGAAAATTGGTCAACAATCCAAAATAGGTTGGGGACTACTGGCTTAGCATATTTTTGAGGATCCAACATGGTAGCCATGTGATACTAGCACCAGCAATTTTATAAGATAGCGCTACAGCCCAAAGGTACTGATTTGCTGCTTCATAATAGAGCGTTTTTAACCTGGCAGACCCTGTACTTTCAGCATATCAGACACGGTTAGGGGACCTTAGTTCTTCTTTAAGTTCCTTTTTCCCCATGTAAAAAGTTTTATTGACTGTTATAGTGAAGTTCAATGTAGATAATTCCTTAGTTACTATTGTATTGTTTATTGTATCAATTCCACAGGAAAAATTTTGGATGAATTATCAGAGTCTTGCATTAACCCTAAGGACTGTCCGGTATGCATAAAAGATGGTGTAAGAATTCCACATGGGAAAAAAATGATTTTGAACCAAGATGACCCACAACTCTGTCAGTCATGGTAATTTTCTGTGTATTTCACATTTGAAATAGTTCATGGTCAAGAAAAGTTCATTGTTAGTTTAGATTTTTTTTTATATATTTGGGTCTTTGCTTTTTAATACGGTATCATTTGTGTTAGTACAAATTGGGGTCAGAATTGACGGTATTACTGTAGACATTGTAGGTCTGTCTAATCACAAGTAAGAAGTAAATCACTTATGGATAAAACGATGTGTTATTTTTTCCATTAATGCAAGTGCTATTTTTGCAGCTGTGGGAAGGATTTTCTTCTGCCGTAAGTACAGTACTGTACAACATGATGGTATATGGAAGCGATTAAGTAAATAAAAAATCTTAATCAACTTGCTGATATAGAATGTGAACGCAGCTTCTAAAACTGCACTTAAACATCTAAAGTATTACTCTAAAAATATTCAGAGGAACTTAAAAAAAAGGGGTACATATTAGTGGCAACGTGTCCTGGTTTTTACTAGCAATCAATAGAAAACATCCTATAAAAATAGAAAACAAGTTTGCTTTCAAAATGGCTTTCAAAATGGCTTCCATGGCTGATTTGTAACAGGATTATTAAACTGCAGTAAAAATTGGGACTAAACTGATCCTGATTTAAGCAGGTGCATTGTGGGAAAAATCACACGCACACAGATATAGGGAGAAATGACATGCATTTGTATATTCCAAACCTGACCCTCTCCATCCCATACATACAATACAGCAGGGACTATCAACTGATGCATGGGCCGAACCAACAAGTTTTGGTAATGTAGAGGTCATTGATTTTTATGGTTTCAGCATTGAAATTTTCTGCAAAATGTTTTTTTTCTTTCATGTAACTAAATGAAAACAGAATCATTTTTTTGCCACAAAAATTGTGCAGTTTGGTATTTTCCAACTAAACAAAAATTAATCTTGCCAGTGAAAATGTTAGCTTTTGGTGGAAGCAGAGTTTTCTTCTGCATATATATATGTATGTATGTGTGTGTGTATATACAGTATATATATATATATATATATATATATATATATATATATATATATATATATATCAAGTACTCCTATGATTATACTAGACAAATAATAAAGAAGTGCTGCTACTTACCACACAGGTAAATAGTAAATCCACAATGTGCTACACACAGTTAAAATATGACAATGTACCAGTTTATTGTGCTTTTACCAGATGATACACAACACTTCATTGATTTCAATGGCGACCACTTCAAACTGCAGGGGTAAAGGGCAGGATACCCCCAAAACTCTGTGCATTATCTAATATAAGCAATGGTAACTGGCATCTTACCATTTATCCAGAAAAATGTGTGCAGTATCTGGAGAAAGCACAGTAAACTGGTACCTCAACATTGTTTTTGATGGAATCACATTTCATCTTGATAAATATACTACTAATTCTACACTATATCATCTTGATAAATATACTACTAATTCTACACTATATCATCTTGATAAATATACTACTAATTCTACACTATAAAATCAATCTTCTGGCAAACTCCAGGAACTCTAAAATGTTTAAAACATTGTATTTATACTAAGACGCTTATCCTTTTTAAACACCAATGCACTGCATAAATATGGCTAAAACTATCACTGCTTCATTCATATTTCTCTCTGTTAGTAAATAGTAATGTATAAAATAGTTACTGTTGATAATGATAATACATACAGTTATATACATGAGAAAAGATGAGTGCATTTAATCTGTGTTAATCTAGATTAATACAATTATTTTCCAGACTGCAGACATCAGCAAAGGCTTGGTTATTTACTATGCTACCCTTGCAGAGATAAATCCATTCTCAATTCATTGTTTTACGAATCACTTATGAATCTTTGATTTTCAATTTGTAGAAAATTACTTTTTAATAAAATTTCTCACTGACGTTACCAACTTCACAAAACCTTTTATGTTGATAGCCAATAATTTGATCTTTTAACTTTATTAATAAAACTGATTAGTATAAACTACAGTTGGAACGTTAACGATATCTTTTTTTTTTGACAGTCGTTGTGAAGGAAAAACCTTGCAATGTAGTGTTTGCGAAGTAAGTATTATTACAACAGTTTCTACAACACTTATAACTGAGAGTGTCACACCTACACCAGAGATCATAGACACAAGCATTTATGAATGCAACAAAATGATGGACCTGGCTTTCTTAGTGGACGGAACCTCCAAACTCTCAGAAGAAGAGTTTGAAGTTGTGAAGAATTTTATTGCGGGAATCATGGAAAAAATTCACATCTCACAAAAGAAAATTCGTGTTTCGGTCGTGCAATATTATTCTTCTTCAACAAACAAAATTTTTGGTCTCAAAGACAACAAAAGGCTCTCTGAGCTGGTTAAAAAGGTCAGGACTATGAAATATGTTGGCAGTATAACATCTTCTGCACCAGAGGCACTTAAATTTGCTTCTCATTATGTATTTGGTGAAGCGCCAAGGGACAATGCACCCAAAATCAGCATGCTGTTGACCGCTAGTAAGTCTCCAAAGAGTGTGGCAAGTATAATGAAAGCAATCACTAAAAGAAAGATCACAGTGATTCCAATTGGATTGGGGCCATATATCAATATGGAAGATATAAAGCTTATTCAGAAGATGTCTCCTGATAACAAACCATATATTTTTGGAAACGTCTATGAATTACTCGATCGTAGAGATGAAATAATTCATTATTTGTGCGACCTGGTACCAGAGCCAACATTGGCTCCATCGGTTGCTACTAAGAAACCTGTTGTAACTGTCCATCCGGAAGTGAAAGTAACAGTTCATCCTCCTAAGAGAAAACCCATTGTAACAACGACTGCTGTGACTGAGCACATAACACGGTCCCCTTGGGATAAAAAGGTGGACATTGTATTTGTTATTGAAGGTTCTGATAAAGTGGGAGAGGTCAATTTCAATAAGACTAAAACTTTTCTCGAGGAAACAATTGGGAAAATGAATATAAGTGATGAAACAATACACATTACAATCATACAGTATTCATTTAATGTAACTATAGAGTACAACTTCACAGACAACCAGTCAAAACACGATATTATTCAACGATTAAGAGAAATTGAGTATCGGGGAGGAAATGCTACCAACACTGGTCACGTCATCCATTACGTCACAGAGCATGCATTCACTAATGGGAGTAGAGATCAAGTACCACACCTTGTCTACATGGTAACAAATAACCCCGCTACAGATGTGATCACTAAAGGAGATAAAGATATAATAATTGTACCTATAGGTGTGGGTCCTAATGTAAGCAAAGAGGAACTTGAACTCATTGCTCATTCTAAAGATGAAATTATCATTATTGAAGACTATGATGTGCTTATCAAAGATGTTCCAGAATTGGTATTAGAAAAATGCTGCTCAAGTAATCTATTGACAACACCATCACCCCCTATAATAACAACACCAAAAGCTGAAACTGTTACAGGTAAAAGGATTATTTTTAATGTTTTCAATCTATCTTTACAGTTCATATGTTTTTTTTTTACAATTACAGGCATCTTCCTAATACACTGTATGACTGTGCAATGTTTAATATGTTGGAAGTATTGTTTTTCTTTGAAAATATAAAGTAATTGCAATGATATTAAGGATTGCAGTTTTGATAAAATAGTGTAAATTGCATATTAAAAATGCATTTTCTCTCTAAAATGTTAATATATTATCTGATATATATTTCTGGAAATGATATGGCATAACCATGATTATTACTACGTATAAATATGATCAGAATAACCCAATTTCATAGCCAAGAACTGAATTTGCATTTTAAACAGAGACTGTGCATATTTTAGACATTATATTGATAAACTACTGTATTATGGCACATCTGTAATAGTCCCAGAGACTATAAACTGTAAACAAAAAACAAGATTTAAAATAAATTAAGATATCTAGAACTTTTAGATAATAATTGAAAGTAATCCAATACAATTCTTATAATTCTAAGATATAGAATATGCCGCTTCCAGAAATGCCTCGGCATTATATAATTTTGTATTATATTTGGGTAAAAAATCAGTGTGCTTTTTTTTTTTTTAAAGTAATTTAACCAATCACATATCTCATAAACATACACAGCTTATTTTTGATTGGACAAGCAAGTTAGGAGAAATAACAGGACCAGACAGTAGAGCCATTAGATACTGGCCCAATGAGACAACTGCTGTCTTCCTTCTGTTCCCTTAATTCTGTGCTATATCATTATTAGGTTCTAGAGAAGGCAGTCAATCAGCATACTCCAAATTAATGCTATCTACATTTATACCAGACAACATTAGTAGGAAAGTATGCTGTGGATATAAATTGGGCTGATTCTTAATCAATGATTTGAGTATTAGTACTACTTGGTAGAAAGAAAACACAGGCAGATGTAAATATGCAAAATGGAAAAAAATGATCGAAATCATTCAATTTCCCAAATTTTCCTAAAATGTAGGTTTTTCGAAAATAGAAAAACCGTGACCAGACATTGTGTTTTTCTTCCAGATTATTGTAGCAAGCACATGGATGTAATATTTATTCTGGATGGCAGTTCTAATGTCCGACCATCACAATTTGAAGAAATGAAAACATTTGTAAAAGCCTTTATTAATAAAGTGAACACTGGTGAGTGAAATGTATTCGATGGAAACTAGTTCAGTGGCTGTAGTTATATCTAAAGGTAGGCACTGGTCAGAAACAACTGATATAGCTATCATGATATAGTCTTTATATAAAGAAGATTTTATATATATTTCTTTTTGTTTTTAAATCAAAAAGTGTAGTGGGTAAATTGATTGCTTAAGCCGGCATAACGGATGATACCAGTCTTATCTGTTTATTTTTAATTTTTTTTTTAGTTTTATTTTCTGCTGTCTCTTTAAATAAAGAGGCCACCACTGTAGTGGTACTAATAAACTGTAATTGCATGTACCAGGTTCATTGATATAAATGGACAGTGACATCAAAAAAAAAAAGAGAAGAAAATAAGAAAAAAAAGAAAATAAGAAAAAAAAAGAAAATAAGAAAATGTTTTTCTTCAAAATTGACCTTTCATTGACCTTTCTGGAGCACTTCATCAATATGTATTATCTAAAGCTACTTAGAAAAGCAATGGGACTGAGTCCGGTTTGTGTAACAAACACATGCAATATGGCTGCTATCAGTAGTAACTGCCTGGCCAATCCAAACAGGAAGGTTTTCTTCTTGGTTCATCATTTTCAGTAGCAATGGTGGATAAACACTGCCCCTAGCTTTGCTTGTCTTTTAATCCTAGTGCCACTCTACTAACTTGGGTTGCTGTGATTCCTTTAGATTAGGTCATTAGAATCCAATATATGTTGCCACAGAGTAACTACACTACTGATACAGTTATTGTTTAACTTTGTATTGTTTCTTTAAAAGGGAGCTAAAGTCACAATCTGATTGGCATGCTAAATATGTGCCAACCTGTGACACTTACATAAACCCTTTAAGGAAGGGGGCATACCCTGCAGCTGACTGAGCGCTTTGTCTCAACAGCAGGGACTTAAGACCACTTCCCACTCTCAAAGCCATGTCTATGGCACATCCCCTGACTGTGTGTACATGCTGAGTCTATGCCGTGTCTCACTGATTTCAATGGCGAACACTTCAAACTGCCTTGCAACTTTAAGTGGAGCAATAACTGAGAAAAAACATATTTTTCAGGTTTACTTTATGGAAAATGGTGTGGTGGTCTTTACACGGTAACCATTGGAACCAATGTGACATGGACTAGATGTGCTTTCTCTCCATTTTGATGTAGGCTTGAAACACTGGTGTTGAAATGCCATGTCTATCATTGTCCTTAAAATGGTACAGATAATAGGAGAACTATAGTCAGATTACATCTTTACATATGCAGTACTATACATTAGTGAGAAGTGTTTCTCCACAGTAGATGTTTCATGTGAAGCTGGTTGAGTTATTACAGAGCCCTGACAAACTCTTGCACCAGGAAATGTGTGTGATATAACTGCTACAAACATGAAGAAAAAGCTACCTGACAGCTATTGGTTAAGCATGCTTTGTTTACATTCCTGGAATTCAGGAGATTAACTTGTGCATAGGTGTTACATTACACGTTAGGCAAAAATGTACAGGGGAGTGTACCCTTTAATGGAAAACTGGCCAGTACACATCACACACACATTTCCTGGTGCGGGAGTCTATCAGTGCTGATTAATCAATCATTCCACCTCAGGTGAAACAACTACTGGATAATAACATTTCTCACTATGATAAAGTATTGCATGTGTAAAGATGTAATCTGACTATAGTTCCCCTTTAATTAGGTTTTTAGAAATTACTCACAGCTTCTGTAGTATTCCAGATTTTTCCCTAGGATAATCCATTGCAATAGACATTTTGCTGATGTTCTTAGGTCTAAACACTAGTCAAATGTACTGTATGTTGTTTTGTACAAATATTAAGATGCTGTTATTATGTACACAAAGCTTTTAGTATTTAATAGACAGACTGTTGAATGTCTTAAATGGTGTGTGATCCTGAAAGGGAAGTGGTTGTGTGGAGGTAAAGTTTTTGTAGTGTATTTTAGATGAACATTAGATTAACTCACTTCCCTTTTAAAATACTTCAGTTGACTGCAGGGGGCACCAACAGCTCAAAATAATTTATGGGGTTCTGTAGACAAGAGTTACAATATTAAGGGAATGCAAAGTGTGATGGACAAATCACTAAGTCAGATATTTATCATTTAAGGTGTGGATGCAACACAAGTTTCCGTCATTCAGTATGGATGGAACGAGGTTATGGAAGTTGCATGGACAGACCCTCAAGACAAAATTAGTCTTTTGAACGCAGTTGATGATATTCAAAAACGAGAGGAAGGTCCTGGTAAAATAGGTAAGTGAACTTTTTCTTGCCATTTTAGGGATCATATAGACAAAATTGTGAATCACATTTAGTCATGTGAACTATGCAGAAGAGCATATATAGGTAGGCTCTCGACAAATATGTTTAGCTGATCTTTAATGACATACTAGTGCACCAGTGTCTCAGTGTGAACCTTCCTGAGCCAGCTAAGATTGCATGGATTGTGGTTCATGCGTGTATTTTTCAGTTGTCATGGCTGCTGGACACAGGCAAAGCTTCCATAGAATCACCAATCAAAATGTCCCGTTTCAGGCAAGAGAGGGTGGTGTATCTAGAAGCAAGTGGGCCCCAGTAAAAATTTAGAGACTGGGTCCCTTTTCTTCCTACCCAAAAATCCAGTTATCACTAGTTTCTCAGTTTAATGATATCCTTTAGTCCCTGTATTTTATTTGCAGTTCATGTAATAATGGAGTTTTTGTCTAGCTGTAAAATACAATTGTTTGTGCCTCGTGGAGCCTACTCAGATCCCCTGGAGAATTTACTATTGCTGCACCCTGTAGTTCCATAAGTGCAGAGCGAGGTAGAACATAGTAGCTAGGGGCTTTCCAGTTGTTGCACTAATGTTGTAGGTAATGTTAGACTTGGTTACCCCAATTTTGACCATAGTGTACCAGCAAAGCATGATTCATAACCCTGACTCTATGCACACAACAAGGCTTTGCTGTACTTTTGAGACATCACAGCCTTATGAATAATACTACCCTGTGAACTCTCTTTCCCAGAGATTATAATGAGCACTAGGACAGCTTAGACCAGCGTTTCCCAAACGCTGGGTCGCGACCCGGTACCGGGCCACGAAAATTATTTGCCGGGTCAAGCACCGCTCATGAATATTCATGAGCCGGGTTCTTCATGATGCTACACGCATTGTACGCAATGCGTGTAGCATCATGAAGAACCCGGCTCACCTTCGCACACGGCACCGCTCATGAATATTCATGAGCGGCGCTCTTGTGACCCGGTTATTTTTGTGCTTATCCTTTGTGCCGGGCCACAAAAAAACCAACTTTAGGAAACACTGGCTTAGACAGTTAGCTTTGATACAGCTTAGTTCTTAATCCGATACACCAGGAATGGTTAACCTATGGCATGCATGCCAGATAGGGCACACAGAGCCCTCTCTGTTGGCACGCGCAGTGTCACCTCTGCTGCCTTCAGTGCAGGCCGCAGACCCAACCTGACAGTTTTCAGGCCAGATCCGTTATCTACACTGAAGGAGTGCTCGCTCGCTGGGGAGCTCTCCTTCCCCTACGCAGGCGCACTCCTCTCCCGAAACAGGTGTGATGATGTCACTCATCAGTGTCGGCACTTCGGGGGATGGCGCTGGTGATTGATGTCACCTTTTCGGCACTCGGTACCAAAAAGGTTCACCACCACTGCCCTACACCTTAGTAGAGGATGCTCAACTAGCCATCAATATGGGACAATCCTTCAATAAATCTATAACAAAATCAGCTATTAAACAAACTAGAGAGGAAGACTATAGACCCTAACTTGTCATTTACTGGATCACATATCTTGGTTGCTAATACTGTGTGCTCTTACCTTTGTTACCCAACTCGAGCAACATGTACCACTGACCCTCTCAAATAGAAATAGCATTTTTAATGTGGAGTATGTTTTCTATTTTATCATTTTCTGTACTTCTGTCCTTTTGTCATATTTTGTCCTTAAAACTACTAACTGATTGCTAGATTTACAGACAAAACAGACAAAAACAGAGTCCAGCTTAAATAATTCAAAACCCACAATAATTAAAACATTTGGACCCCCCCCCCCCCCTTTACAGTGAATTGTAAGACCTTCCATTTAAGCAATCTGTTTATGGAGCAGTCATATTAATTTGGAGGCAATTCTCTGAATAGAAGAACAAAGGCTTATATATGAAATATATGTAATGCAAAATATACCCATTTCTAAGAAACATCTGTAGGAAAAGATTTAAAGCCCTACAAATATTAAGATGCGATATTAATATGATTTAGATGCTTTTGTTCATTGTAGTTCAGCATACAGCCTCGATGGATTGAGGAAGAGTACCTTCACATCTTACTGAGGGAACAAAAAGATTTAGAGGGCTGGGACTGTTAGAGAGGATTTGTAATTTATTTTCTTACATTTATATATGACATCAGTCTTCGAGGTATGTTTGAGCAACAGCATAAAACAAGAAGAGGGTGGCCAATACAAATAGCACATTCCCCTATCATAAAAGAAATTGATCACAACCATATCTAGGCATTCATTGCAGAATGTTCTAATTCTGTCTAGAGACAAGGGAAGTCAAATGTTTAATACGAGTCGAGGTCAACCAAAGTTTATTTCTAAATGAGCAACCAGGATACAGAATACAATACTAATGCTTCCCTGTCACTTTAACAAATCTCTACTCACTCTACATATTACTTTTTATTATTTTTTTTCTGCTGTTTCTCACAAATGCTCCCTGATTATGTCATTAAATAGGTAAAACACTCTCAGATTTTTGAAAGCTTTGGCAAATAGTTATTTTTACATATTTGAAATTCCCTTCTGTAGTATTATTTTACATTCCCTTCTCTGATACATGCTACACACCCACCTATGCCTTGTAGTGGTCCATAAAAACCCTTCCATCCAATCCAGGACTACCTCTTACTTACCAAGCAAAGACACTACATTCATTGGTTAATCTACTTGTAACACACATGGCATATGTGTAAGGACAGCCATGGCAGGGGTTATTTAACTCCAGTATCTAATTTCATGCACACACTAACACACACAAATATACAGTATATATATATATACGGTATATACAGCATATAACAAATACATGTTATACATATAACAAATACCTTTGCAGAGGTCTACTAACTCATAGCAACCAATGAGAGGTTGGCTTTTATCTTTCTAGATCCCCTGTACCAATGAATGTTATTTGCTGATTGGTTGCTATGGGTTACTAGACCTCTATAAACAATTGCCCCTGTTGGTGAATTCCCCTGGTAGTGTTATATAGAGATGTAAAGAACCAGAAATCCCATATGATAAAAAAAGTATTAAAGTGAAGTACATTTTTAACAATCTGTGTGATTAAGCAGTTTTTTTACATGCAACACATACATGTACAAAGAAACGTGGATTAGTGAGGTGTGTACATTTGTATGTATATTTGAATGTTTATGGAAAAAAATAGCATAGCTAAATCTGAATGCGTTCATAGAGATACATTTTATCCACAAAAATGTATTGCTAACTCCAGATTTTTACTCCCAAACCATTACAGAATGGGAATTCCCTGCAAAGATTCGGTTATTTGCCAATTCCTGGTCTGGCTAACCAGATTGCATTGAAAAAACATAGTTCCTTCGCAGTTTGTAAAACAATTCATGGCATTGTGGGAATTGACAGATTTTGAATTTTTGTCTCATCTCCAAGAATAAACTTTCCTTTGATTGTCTTTCTGGTAGGTGAAGCATTGCTTTTTGGCATTCGTGCTTCAATGTCAGAGGTACATGGAGCAAGACCTGATTCTTCCAAGATTGTAGTCATGGTAATTACAGACAGATCCACGGGTGAAGTGGCTGAAGCTTCCCACAGTGCGGTCATTAACAGTAAGTATTGTTATAAGTATTAAGTTCTCATTTCTGCTTTTCATCACTGTCATATTTTTACCCACAAAACATCTGTAAAATTCTCTGGAACTTGGCTAGTACTAATTTAATTTTAAATATAGTTCATATTATGCATTATTCATAGCCTGTTATATTAATGTAATTATTGCATATTTTATGAAACTTGATTTGAAATTTTCATTAAAAAAATATTAATACATATAACAAACCTTTTAAATGTCCTTTGTTCTTTAAAAAAACATGGTCACATTTCTAAAGGAATACATTAATAAATGTTATATTGAAAGAATGTTGTTGTTATGGTCTGGAAAAAACATTTCCCTCCTTGGATTTAACCATAAAAAATGTCTGATCCACTACACACTAAATTGTGTTGTACTCAGTTGGGTGGATTTTGAAACGTAATTATTTCTGATTCCTTTCTTAAGATAATTGGGGAGGGGTTGGATTTAAACTCTTAAAGTGCTTTGGAGGTTCTGCAACACTGGGGCCAAACTTTATTTTCAAAGAATCTATTGAATTAGAACTCTACTTAAATTCCAACCATTTTACATTTTTACATTATACATAAATTACTTTTAACCATATTAGATATTGTTCGTTAATTTGAAAGTGTAGAACTGCCTCTACAAAGAAGTAATTCATTATCCTCTTATTTTCTACCTAAGGGGTGTCGGTATTTCCCATCGGCGTAGGAACCAGGTACGATGACGAGCAGCTGAAGGTGCTTGCTGGTCCATCTGCTAATAAGAAGATCACAAAGCTGCAAATTATTGAAGATTTACCAACTATGCTCGCGTTGAGCAATGATTTTATCATCAAACTGTGCACTGGTAATATTTAAGCCATTAATATAAATAACCACTGTTATTTCTTACTTAGTTTTCCTAAACATTATATAACATAATTTTCTAAATTGTGTCTTCTCTTGTAAATTTTTCTTACTAAACATAGGGTAAGAAATATTAGATCCAGTTATGAGAATATTTTTTAAATAAAACCCATTTTATTAAAAAAACAATAAAAAATAAAAAAATCTAGTTATGGCCCTTCTCAAAAGTTTGTGCTCCCCCTTTTGATGCCAACTTATACCTTACTTAAGCAGATCCTACTCAAATTAAATTGGCGCAAAAGATTAACCCCCTTTTCCTTGACCTAAAAACAAGACTTCCTTTAATCAATTAAACATGAAAATATCAACATGAAACATCAAAATCCTTTCAGTTAAATAGTAAATAGGATGTCTATAGGAAAGCGTAGACTATACAGATTGAGCAGATTTAAATTGGAAGTAGTATCGGGAGTAGTGGGTGTATTATGTTATATTCATTAAAACAACCTAGAAATTAATTCTATTCTCTCTATAGTTCAGTAAATGACCCTTCAAAGTACCTAGAAAAGCAATTACTTTTCATCTATGTTTTTTATGTTTTTGTGCTTAATAAAAGCATTTTCACTCTGATTCAAGTCATTAAGTGCTATATCACAGATCTTGAATGTAACTCTGAGAACATCACCTAATCAATAGATGTCAAAATAACCTTATTGTACCCAAAAAAAGATCATTGCATTAATGGCTGTAAAATGTTTTTGGTCTGGTGATAAAATGCTAATTTTTTTTTTTCCAGTTTCCAATAGCTTTCATTTTAATTTTTTTTATTTTTCAGAGTTTGCTACAGTTTGCATTGATGAGGATGGAAATGAAAGAAAGGTATATAACTTAAATACTGTATACAGTTTGGTTTGTTACTCTTTGATTGTGTTGAAAAAATGTACATAAATTATAGTTTTCCCTCAATTCTGCATTAGTTGAACTGTTTAAAAATAAATAAATAAATAAATAAATAAATATATATATATATTCCTTTCAGATTTGAAATCCCTGTAGTTTGGTAAAACAAAATAAAATAAAAACACTTTAAAAAAATATTTTGAATTGAAATCAATTGGATTGGAATTGGTCTAATTGGAAAATTGTGTAAATTTGCTGTTTATTTTGGGTGTGTCTGTATCACATTAATTCATTATAGAGCATAAAGAGCTTGAACCAAAATATTCTGATGTTTATGAATACTTTTTGAATGCATGTAACTTTAATAAATATGCCATTTAGAGGCAATACAAAATATTTATTAAATTCTATGGGCGAAATTTAGTAAAGTCGGAAAAGCCATTTCGGCTTTTCCAACTTTAATCGGGAGAAGGCTTTGAAGTTTCTCCCGGTAAGTATTGCGAGATTTGCATTGTGTGATACTTACTGTGAGAAACTTTCTTAAATTAAATATATCCATGGCAAGGTAGCCATGCAGTATAACTACCTTTCCATTTATATATCCAATAAAAAAAAGTTTCTCACAGCAAGTATCACACGAGTCAAATCTCGCGATACTTACCGGGAGAAACTTCAAAGCGTTCTCCCGAGTTATTAAATTTGGAAAAGCGCAAACAGATTTTCCAACTTTAATAAATTTCACCCAAAAATTTACTGTATATAAGTAATATCTGAGATCTAATACTATTTTAGTAAAAGACCATATGCAAAGCTAGTTACAATTCTTTGATTTATTTTTTTGTTTATATTCTATATTTGAAATCAATTTTTAGCCTGGAGACAAGTGGATGCTGAAAGACAAGTGCCACAGTGTGACCTGTCTGTCAGATGGTAAAACCAATCTTGAGAGTCACAAGGTTAATTGCGAGAAGATTCCTAAACCTTTGTGTCACAATAACCTGCCAGCCGTGAAAGTCGAGGAGAGATGTGGCTGCCATTGGACCTGCCCATGTAAGTAATAGTTTATAGAATGCTTTCTTGAGTTTTAAATTCAGTAATATTTATTGATCCCCTTATTTTTATTAATATAATCAAAATTATTTCAAACCATTATATTTTGCAAAGTATTTTATTAGAAGCTGTATATACTATGCCATATTAATAAAATTAAGGTGATCAGAGCACTACAATGAAGTGTTCCTTTAAAGGAGGTGACGGAGCATCTTAAGTATATAATACATTTTTGTAATGTGTTCTAGTCACAAAATATCAAGCGTTTTAAAGAAACAAACTTATTACCTCCATATCTGCCTGCTTGATTGCTTCTCCTTCTGAACGGTGTAACCAGAAGCTGTGCTGTGTAGTGGACCACTGCCCAGTTCACCAATCAGGTGGGCAGGTAACATGCTCTGCTTATTTATTTATAAAACCAAACATCCACATTTTTTTACAATAGATTACAAAAACTTAACATTAATAGAAAGCTTTGCTTTTCTTATTTTTATTGACCACGGAGATCCCTTTTAATTGTAATATTTATGTTTTCTCCTTACAAGAATTTATTTATATTAAAATATTCCCAAAAAGAACTATTCAAATTGTTGCTCATTTTTTCAAGAGACAGAATATAACTAATCTAAATTATTAGAACATTTGAATACTTCTATTTTCTTACAGCATTCTTGTAAGAGCTGGTGAGCATAAAATAATAAAGTCTTAAGATGTTTTATTTCTGCATTAGAATAATCCTTAATCTGCTTTTATCTTAACTGTTTGTGGTTTCAAATATTACTGTCTGAGAGTAACATAAGGAACAAGGTTAAAAAAATATTTGCAATCAAAAAATTGTAGTAACCGGCACTCCCAGAATAAAGATATAAAAATCCGTGTTTATTTCTCCATGTTAAAAACGATTGAACAAAATAAAATAAAAATCATTATGTTGCAAGGGCACCCCCTAACGCGTTTCGCGCTGGGCGCTTAGTTATAGGTAGACAAATATTACTGTTTGAGAGTAACATAAGGAACAAGGTTAAAAAAAATTTGAATATGTTGTAAAGAAGTTTTCATAAGATAATTTGCAGTGGATCTTAATC
>WMED01001549.1:3601-14151 GCA_019650415.1 Pipa parva
TATATACACTGCCCTCACAATCAAGCTCCAGCTTCCAGATGGTAAATATAAAGGTACAGTATGCTAAACATCACCTGTAATAGTGGCCCCATAATATTCTGTTTCATCCTTATTTCATTTTTTTATTTATTGTTTTGACTTTTTAACCCCAGAGTACATGCCAACACTAAGACTAGACCCTTCTACTTCACATTCAGTGGTGCCCTTCTCCATGTGCCAGACACCCAGACTGAGTCTTCTGTATGTGCCCTTGTTCTCTGTCCTCCTCAGTTTCACATGACGTGGCTTAGAGAATTCTTCTTACAACTACATTTTACTGCCTTTGATTAAGGGAGCCGTGATTACTTTTAGATTCACCAGCTGCCTATGCAGTCAGCAATGTAAGCTTGTGTGAAATATTTTTTGCCAATGGCAGTGCACAAAGCTCACTCTGGCTATCTGGTAAATGAGTGGGGAACACAGGACATTTTTCTTGCACAAGTTATAATGGTCTAGTCTAGCAAATACACACAAGGTACTGGAAGATATTATGGAGAGAAGAAGTAAAACAAGATCCCTTAACCAGCTAGCACTTTTACCCCACAAATGTACTCCATAATATCTACATGTTGCTGGATTACAGTTGTGGTCACATTAAAATTAAATTTTAATTAAAGGACAAGTCATGCCAGAAAAAGAAAATTGCTATTTATATTTGCATAGCAGTTTTTCTCATGCTGTATTTGTAAAAAAGTGAAGAAATTGAACGCCTGATTTCTATTGGCTTGTGTTGCCACTCTGTCTTGCTCACAGGGGTCACTTCATACATATACATTATCTAAAGTTCCATGTTAAAAACACCAGGACTAGAGGGTTTGTTTACTTAATAGATAAAAGATTGCTGAACAAAGAGATTTGCGTTTTGACATAATTTTTAACATGACATAATAATGTCATGTGACATAATAATGTCATGTGACATAATAATGTCATGTGACATAATAATTTGACATAATTGGCAATACTGGTTCATTGGAATATGTATACATATATATATACACATATAATATGTATACACATACATGAATTTGACTTGTAACTTCACACAGTGTTGGAATTGAATCACTTGTTCTATGTGTGTGCTTTTAGAAGATGCACCTGCTTTGCATGATTGCACAGAAATAAACTGTGTTTCCAGGTAAGATGATACCATATGGCAACCACACCAGACGCTTCACAGTCTGATATACCAATATGGTACAATATGAGATTATTCATCCAAGACAAAAAAACTAGTTAAAAAATGAGCATACCCTGATAAACAGACCAGCTCTCTGAGTGCCACTGCTTTGCACCAAAGCTCCAAGAATAGCATTAAAGGTCTTCTGTAAGGTTGCAGGGGCTAACGGACACTCTGCACTAAGTGTCAAGTCTTCCACTCCTAGATTTCCAGCAACGTGGCAGATTACTTTTTGGCTAGTGAGGTAGTCAACCAAAGATTTGATGCCATCAGAAGGTAGATTGGGAAATGCCTGCCCAAAGGTTTTCTGAAGATATGAGGTAATGAATTCAGAGCCTATGTCAGCAAGTTCATGATTATTCTCCATGTTCAAAGCTGCTGCCTCCTTCTCAATGCCCAGCTCCTGTCGTCGACATACCTCCTGCTCCAAATAGGAGCTGTTGACAAATGCAGTCTTTAACTGTTGTATAGAGAATCTTTCATTTAAGCGTTGTGAGAAAGCAATAATCTCTGCATGGTAGTCAAAATTTGACTTCAGTGACCTAAAATAATAAGTTGGTTAATATAAGTTTTTTACTGTAGAAATAAATTGCATGATAGGTAGTGTGTCATTCCTACATCCACTTGAAACCTGAAGAAGAACACTATGAGATTTGAAAGACTTCTCTTCATAACCAAAGATTCAATAAAAGGTATAACAACTATCTCTACCACCTGAACCTGTGATTTTTCCTACAACCAATAACAACACAATACCGTTATAAATTTATAATCTTTATTACAGCCATAGGCCTATGAAAACAGGGTTGTTTAATAGGTTTAAAAACACACCTATTATTACAATGCCCAAAAAATGTCCAGAAGACCTCCATGTTGATTAATCTAATAATCAAGGGTGTCCAGAGAAATTGCTCCAATTTTAATTTTTAATAAATGGGCGTTTATTCAAAATTGCCAGATCATGATTGGTCACATATGAAATCCACATACAGCACTTTGTATTAGTTGATATGAACAGCTGCTTAAAATCCATTACAGAATGAACATGAACTAATGACTAAGGCTGGGTTTACGCTATCATATCCCCAAGCAGGCTTGTTTATCCAAATGCAAAATGTATTTAAAATACTTTCTCTGAAAATGTGAAATCCCATTACAAGAGTCAAAGCAAGTTGTGAATGCAAGTAACACAGAAACTTTTCAAGTATGTTTGTGCCAGAATACTCATACTCTTTAAAAGGTGCCTCTTGTGCCTGGTTTAGAGGGTAATGATCTGAAAATGTTATTTAGAAGAAGCTTCTAAACAGATATCTTTGAAATTCTGAGGTAGGTAAAATATGATTATAACTTATCATGTGATAAAAGAATTTTAAACTTAAAAGGGAACTAAAGTTAAAACCTGGCTAGAATGCTAAATGCCTGTGGCTATGATAAAGTTAATCTGGCCCCAATAATCAAATAACTCAGACATCTCAGAGAGCAGGGGGGGGCTTATGGCCAGCATAGATGTGTAAGTTGCACTAAAAGGTTCAATGCATCTTACAAGTGCTCAGAACAGATCTGTGCCACAGATTTAAAAAAAAAAAAGGAGGGGGAGGGTATCTTTGTTCCTGTGGAGGCTTTGCTATCAGTTGGTAAATAAAAATAGATGTTACACACATAAAAATAAATGGAGGTTGCACCTACAACACGAGGTATATAACCTAAAATAGTTTACTCACCAGTGTTATAGTGTGCATCAGAACAATGTTTTGGGGGATACACACCTCCCTTCGTCAGGTATGTACCCCCTGAAACGTTGTTCTGCTGTACACTGTAACACTGGTCAGTAAACTATTTTAGGTTATTTACCTCATGTTGTAGGTGCAACCTCCATTTCTTTTTATTTACCAATTGGACTGTAATTGAGTCTTTGCCTGGCTCACTGGGGGTATTGCACCACATACACACTTTACTCCTGGTGTGCATTCGATTTTGTCTTTTTTCACATATCAATATCTTTGGCTTTGCTATCAGTGTCAGAACTGAACCATCTGTCTGATGAAGCATTGCAGCAGCCTGTGACTTTAACTACCCTTTAAACAGACAGTATATTAAAAAAAAACTCTGCATGGTTATTACCTCCAAGCTAAATTCTACATCAGTACCTCTGCTTTCAAATCTGGAAATATGTACTCATTAACAAATGGGCTAATTTCACTGAGAGTGAGTGTGAGAGAGTGAGTGTGAGTGAGTGTATATATATATATATATGTTGCAATGGGAAGCTTCCCTCCCTCATTACCTACAATAAGTGCAATACTCGGGGATCAAGGTTAGTACAAGCACTGCACTGCACTGCACTGCACTGCACTGCACTGCACTCACACTGTGACCTGCGCTGTACAAGCGCCCACGCTGTGACCTGCGCTGTGCCCCTGCCTATAGTTAATGGCAGCACGTGGCGCCTCTCTACAGGATACAGTGCCATGACAGTAACAGCAGAGGCTTCTGGGAAATCTCCTTGTCCCCTCTCTGATCCCACTGACTACATTAAACGGAGGATTCTGTCCTTCCTGCTCCTTCTAGTCAGAGGTGACATTGGCACGTTCCCTCATTACCTCGGCACAGGCACCGGTGGCCCCGCAAGCTCCCGCTGCCTCTCCAGAGCCCTAAGGTACGGGCGGAGCCAACGTTTCTTCCCACGGAATGGTATGTGCCGTACCGTGGAAACAGCTAGGGACCGCAGTCCAAATAACACGGAAGCCATTATCAATGTAGCGACGCAGCTCCCGTCTCTTCCCTTCCGGAACACTATAGACGCTAGAACAGTTCCACGGAGGAGCCAGAAAAGAAAACACACTTCCGCCCTAAATAAAGTCAGTATTTCCGCCCTAAACGAAGTCAGTAAAGTCAGTATTTCCGCCCTAAACGAAGTCAGTATTTCCGCCCTTACAAAGCCCAGTCAGGAGTACATAAACTTGTTAGAGGAGTTTCAGATTGAGTGGTGGGAAGCGTTTAGGCTGTGGTGATGGGGGGGATAATTGATTAAAGTGAGAATGCAACTGTCAAAGTGAATTTTCATCACTTCAGGTTGCTGCTCCCTGATTCTCTGCTTCTTATTGACTGAACAGTGGATTCCCATAGTGAAATCATGGCCGCACCAGTAACAGTCTATTGCAGTGATGCCCAACCTGTGGCCCACAGTCCGAATTCCAAATTGTTACATATAAGAGTGAATTTGCGTCTTTATAATGAGAATATTGTCGCAAATTTACTATGGAAAATTGTCACGGTTGTAACTTTGAAATTTGTAGCGGTCGCGACTTTGAAGCGGCCCGTGACACACGTGTCACAAATTTATATGGCCCCCCCAGGCGTAAAAAGGTTGGGCTTCACTGGTCTATTGTGTAGCATGCGACTGTCGCTAGCTGGCACATCGCAGAGTTTTCTGAATACCCAAATATGGGGAAGTGGCGAATTCATACTTTTACACAACAATAAGGACTTTAGTCAATAAGTCCTTAAATCCACTGTGCAAATCAGCAATTTATGTATGATTTATTCACTCATTCATTATGGTAAGTTAAGGCAAACATATTAGATTCACAGTTAACATCATTAAAGTCATATGGGGGTAATTCAGGAAAGTGTAAACTTGCCTTGCGATCCTTCGATTCACCTCGCCGAGACTGGTACGCGCTCCCTTTTCTACTGCACGTGGAGATCAGCGAACGCTTTAAAGGTACTTCGTAACAGCAAGACAACTCGAGTGGTCGTGAGGTGAGACGAAGTACCTTTAAAGCATTCACTGATCTCCGCGTGCAGGACAGAAGGGAGTGCGTACCAGTCTCGGCGAGGTGAATGAAAGGATCGCAAGGTAAGTTTTCACTTTCCTGAATTACCCCTATAATCTTCTAGATACAGGAACAGTAAAATGAGACTTTGCTTGATTTCTTCAGATCTGGTGCAGACAGAGTATACTATAGTCTGTATATACAGGACTTTTATTCCAGACAGACCTACATTTCAACACATAAAGCCTGCTTATGATGAAATGGATATTTGCTGTTTTTGCCTTTTTTCCCTTGAGTAGAGTTTATTAACAATATCTTACATTGTTTTATGTAAATATTCATATTTCTTCTTTGTGTTTCTGAATCTACTTTCCCCCTCCTCAGCAAGCAATTTACAGTTACAACCCATAGCAGTATAGCACGTCAGCATTTCAGTGAATGACCTATTTAAAGCTACATGTTACGCACGCACAGCTCTAGGCTTGTGTAATGCAGTGTTGTTGTATATAGAGAAGCAGGGCATTCATGGAAACAATTCAGAAAACTGGAGTAAAGAAAAATGTGTTAAAGCTATGAAATCTTATGTGCACAATCTTTTCTTTATTTGTTGTTCTCTGGTATAATTTGTGCTACATCCACATAGAGGTAGTGCTAACATAATGAATTGGTTATGAAAAAGTGAGTGGTTGCGCTGGCAAGAGAAAAAATGGAACAATAGGGAAATTCTCCCTAGTGTGATACTGTTTAATTAACGTGTAGGTGACACAAGTGACTGTAGTGACCGTATCAAATTTAGATAAGCATGTATCAGTGATACATGTGAAACAAAAATATAAAACACAAGGTTTCCAAGGATCAGTGCTGGCTATGGCACTAAGGTGATGTTTTTTCCTTTTTCAGCATCCAATTGGAACACATGCAGTTTATATACAGGTGGCCCTCCTTAGGTATTGCACTTACCAGAATAAGTGCTTGGTTAGAGCAATTAAGGCTAAATTAGCCTCCTCAAATCAGTCTCACTGACACAGGAAGGAAGAGCTCACCCACTGGTTATAGGAGATAAAAACGATTTATTGTTTTTAGCAATCAGCATAAAACAGCAGGAAAAGGTGTCCCTTTAAGATCCAATAAGTAGACGATTCACTTCTCAACGCGTTTCTTATCAACATTCTTTGTGCTCATAAGAAACATCTTAGCTTTACACATTACATTTATACTAATAGGGCGCTGTACACCTTGGGCTCCTTTCCAGTTGTCCATCCATCAATAATGAATTGGTTAATTAGTATTCTTAGGTTGTTTATATTTTGCCACTATTATACTAATTCATAACTTTATCTGGTGTTTTGCCAGGTGCTGACAATTACTATAGTGCCTTTAATAGATTTGAATGTACTGTACAAATCAGAAATTTCTCTCTTCCTTTTATCTCTCGCTCTACTGCCAACACCATCATGCATGCTCTCGTCCAATCCCGTCTGGGCTACTGCAGTGTTCTTCTGTCTGGTCTTCCAGCTTCCCACCTCTCCCCACTTCAGTCTATCCTAAATTCTGCTGCTAGAATTCTCTCCCTCTGTCCCCAGTGGGGACAGACTTTCACCCAATCTCTCTCTGCTTCTTGGCTCCCCATAAGCAAAGGCATCATTTACATCATTGTTTTTCTTTTGACATTTAAGGCATTTCACTCTATTGCTCCTCCCTACATTTCTTCACTCGTATGCCCGTACATTCCTCAATGTCAACTGCGCACCTGCCACACACCAATACTGCCCTTTCTCATCTTAAACCCTTTTCTCTCTTTGCCCCCACATCTGGAATTCTATACCCCTTTATCTTCACCAGGAACATTCCTTCTGCACTTTTAAAACCAAACTAAAGTTCTACGTTTTGGAGTACTAGCACTGATATTTATCACTGATTTTTATGTATATATTTTATATTATCCTTAGTTATTTATGCTTAATATTTCTATTTATTGACCTGTGTTTCAGTACATTGTTACAGCTCTTATTACCCTTCTATCTGTGTATGTAAGTCTTCCCCCCATTTAGACTAAGCTCTACAGGGCATCGACCTTCAAATTTCTTGTGTAAACCACAACCTAGCACTTACAGGGTTATTCACTAAAGTGTGAATTGTTGCCAGATAAAGACAGTCGCACTCCCTCAGTAACCCACTGAAAAGTCCACTGAAAAGCACATTGCTCAGTATATGATTGTTGTTCAGTCCCAACATCCTAAATGTGCATTAGTAATCCATAGGTAACTGAATATTGTATTCACCCACACCTCTGTAGTGATCAAAGTTTTAGGGAGGTAATCCAAACCTTCACTGATATTAATAAATGCAAACTATTTAAACATATAGTTTCCTAAAAATAGAAACACTTTTCCAACACATCAAAGCAAACCTTGTAAACTATAACTTGTAAGTCTTGATTCACACCACTGATGCTGTTAGGTCAGACTGATGCAGATTCATTCATTTGTTTTGCATGGAATTCATTCATTCAAGTCTTGCATGTTTAAGCTATTCAGCTGTCTCTCAAAGACCAGTAGTAGATTTACCATTTATGTTTAAATTATAAATGTTCTAATGGCCAAACTATTTCACGTGGAGTTAGGCACTGTATGCTTAAAAGTATGATGGGCAGATTTATTTATTTACTACTAAACTATCTTGGCAGCAATTATTGGAGAATAAGCTGCTGTAGTAAAATACAATATAAAGACAATAAGTAAATTAAAGGCAAAGCTACCACATTTTTAATTAAAAAATAAAAATGAGACATAATTTAGTCAGTATTGTCCTGTTTTAATAGAATTCTAAATTTCCTTCCCAAACATTTATCATGCACAAGCACAGCATGAAAATTAATTTCATACAGGAAACGTAAGCACACCATCAAATCAAGCCATTAAATAAGAAAAAAAAAATATTTATATATTTACACCTTAGTTGGCTTTTGTGAAAGCCTAATACCAAATATTTGTAAAAAAAAAAAAAAAAGTGTTTGTGTTTACAATGGTGTTTAATAAGGCAATAAAGTGGAAACATAATACAAATTGGCCTATAGCACATCTCAGTACAGTATTTTTCCAAAACGCATCCCTTATATTACCTATATATAAGATTTTACCTCTGATAATCAACAATTTTATTCTTGCAATAAAACTAAAATCTGGTTAAATCCTCAACCCATACCTTGACTAAATCCTGCAGAGAATCCTTAAATGTGTTTGACTCTTGAATATTAACCCAGATCTAATCAATCTGGTAAATAATAAAAACAAAACAGAAACAAATTCTCTTGAATGTAGTTCATGTAAATTCAATCCCTAAAATTAAGATAAACTTGGAAATGGTAGAACTACAATGTGTATATTTAAATGATGTAAACATGTTACATGTTCTACTTGTGTTAATATTTGCTGAAAACATGCCCTAAAAATACTTCAGGGACAGCCTACAGGAACAACTAGCTTATGTTTTTTTTCCCTATAAAGGCATAACTACAGCTAAAATTCAACTCTATTAATACCTTAAATAAGCTATAAGAAAATATAATTGTTAGGTTATTCTAAATCAGTGGTTTAAGTAACCCATACACACATGTGCATACTTACTGTCACCTGTTGGATTGAGTATGTGATTTACTGGCTCTTATGGAACAGAACGTTGTTACCGTAAGGGTACAGGCAGAGTGGATGATTCATTTATACAAAGCTAAGGTGACACAAATTTGTTTATTCATATGGAGAGGTCCTTATTCTAATGAAACAATTTTTACTTTTTAAAAATGAATGATGCATATTGTTAGGAGAGGGCCACACTGAGCTAGTTAAATAGCATCCATTGTTTACCATTGGGATAAACTACTCAGGGGTCTTTGTTTTTGCTCAATAGGCAATAATAAATCTGTTATTAAAAAAAACCAAAAAAAAAACCAATGGGTTGCAGAAGAAAAGTAAGTAAACAATAAATATTACATGTAGAAATGATGAACTGTAAAAACCATTCATATAACATCCACTATAGCCTGCTAGATTTAAATGATAGCACATAGAAAAAAAATTACTTTTAGAAATTTGGGGGACATAGCCAGCTCTTAAGGGCAAAGGAATAATCATGACTTAAAACCTCTTACAGTTAAGGTTATCTTAACTTAATAATATAATAATAACTTAATTAAGTTAGGCGGTGTTCTAAAAACCTTACCAGTCACATAGGAGTACCACAATGAAAGATTCCTAATGCTCTATGTTAAGTTATTTATCTGGCCTTTGGAACTCAGGTAACAAGCCTGGTTTCCAGAAAAGCTTAGCCTTGATTTTTCATAAAGACATTTATTAAATTATTTCACAGCAATAAAGGAATGCAACATTTGTCAGGGGAGCCCATTAATCTGTTAAAAGCTGAATGAGGGAATAGGAACTAAAGATAAACCAGTGGAGTCCATTTACTTTACAAATGGGTTGTGTTTTGTGCTGTAAATCTAGATACCCCCAAACACTGAACTATGAATGTACAGTAGCATAGTAGGATCTCCTGAATCTGTCAGCATCTGACAGTAAAATCCCTCCCAATGGAAGGTCAGGGACTCTAACGTCTGAAAAACAACCAGCTGTTAAGGAGTCCAAAGATAATGATGATTGAATACATGGCCATTTCATGCTTGGCACGTTCCTTGTTTTCTTCTTCTAGCAGCCGGAGGCGTCTGTTCATTTTGATTATCTATAAGAGGGGAACAGTGTCATTTGTTTTATCAAAAAATGTTTCAATCCTTAGGCTGGGTTCACACTAATGAATTTTACTCCAGTGTTTTTTTTTTTGTTTTGTTTTTTAAAGCTCATGGTAAAAAAATGCATAAAAATATGCACATATGAAAAACCATTGAAAGTAATGTCTATCGACTGCAATGTCACACTAGCGTTTCATAGAGAGGAATATACTGTATGCTAGGATGCGTCTGATTACAATTTTTAAGTTCAAGTGTTAAACGTACAATGTGAAAAAGGTAACAAGATTAATCACAATAGGAATTTAACAATAGTGGTTCACACATGAGGGAAAAGTGCTGAGAAAGTGATGTGTTTTATATGGAAGAACCCCCTGAATGCAAATAATTTAAAAAAAAAAAGGCAGAGGAAAATTTGCAAGTGTGAAACTATCTTTAGTTTTCCAACAGATAACTTATAGCGGCCTCAGTAAAAGCAAACTACATGTAATGAGCCACTTCTACCCCATTCAATGTTTCCATTTTTTCCCCATAAGTGGTAAAATATACACACTATATTGTCACCATAGTATCTCTGGGGCATGTCGACATTCATCCAAGTCAACCAGACTGTCTGGAGAAACATAGGTCTTCTGTATTTATTCAGGTGTATTAAAGGGCAGTAACAGCTACAAACAACACTATTACTGTATTTTTCGCTCCATAAGACGCACTCCTCCACACCCCACCCCCCAAAAAGTTGCAGGAAAATGCCTGTGCATCTTATGGAGCAAGTGCTCCTTTTCTTCAGCTGCTGCAGGGCAGGGGGGGGGGGGGG
>WMED01001549.1:14187-27126 GCA_019650415.1 Pipa parva
CCCCCCCCCCCCCCCCCAAACAGAAGTTCAAGAAAAATCAGAATAGTTACCTTTCTTCAGTGTTCCAGCAAACCAACTCATGTCAATGTTTCTCCACAGTGGGCTAAGTTGTGCGCGACAGCGCTCCTTGGCAATTCCAGTTCATCAGTTCTATTCACTGTGGATTCAGCTGCTAAGCAAGTAGTGGCCGAATCCATGGAGAATAGACCCAAAGGCACTGAGCTGCACTAGTAGCAGCTCCATTCGCTGTGGATTCAGTCGTTACTAGCACAGCAGCCAAATACATGGCAAATAGAGCTGGCATGAGGCAAAGGCACCAAGAAGCACCATCGCGCTCAACTTAGCTCAGTGTGAAAAAGCTCTGACAGGAGGCAGCTTCCTGGAATGGCAGGAGGGCAGGCAAGGGAGTGAGGGCAGGGATGGCAGGCAGGGGAGGGGTGGTATATTTTATTAGATATTTTAGCACACTATTTGGTTCAGAATTTTTTTTCTTATTTTCCTCCTTAGAATCCTAGGTGTGTCTTATGGAGCAACAGCTATTATAATGCAGGATAACCAAATAGTTCAACAGGATGACATATGAAGTATGTTGTAGACACCATAACATATGAAGTATGTTGTAGACAGCAAAATTATTAGACAATTTGCAACTGGTCTTGGTTTTTTGTAATTTGTGAATTATTTATTTTTTTCTTTTCTGCTGTTCTTTTCTGGTTGCTGAAGACAGTGAACTAGAAAAGCTGAAGCAGAAAACAGTTCTGCCTCCAGTTGTAGCAATTTACTGTAAGCAGTGTGAAACAAACATTCATCAGTCTGGTAGTGTATAATGTCAGAGTACTGGAAACTCTACGCTTCTGCTAGGCAATGAAGGGGTTAAACACATTCCTTCAGATCCAGAATTAAAATTATTTTGCCTTAACTGAATATTTCAAATAAAATGCTTTAATCTCCATACGTTTCACTTTAAATGACATTTCAGTTGGAATGCTAAAATAGAAAGTGTGAGGTGTGCATAAAGCCATAATTAACACTATAAATTTGCAAGGAAGGATTATTGTTGGAAGAAGGGGGAGTAAAGTAAGCTTTGCCATAGTCACTAGTTAGCAGCAAAGGACATTAGGGGAATTGCACAGATAACAGGAAAAAGGTTTACTAAACGTATTGCTATTCCTTGTTGTAGGAATTTTAGGTACCTCACAGCTACAATAACTTTCATGATCACAGCAACTTACTGCAGATACTCCTATATACTCAAGGAAAAATTTAGTTTAGGATATCAGCACCATGAAGACCAAAGAAGAAAAGTCGCATAAAGATTCAAACTAACAATGCAACATGGCTTACTGATATGTCTTTAATTATGGCTGTACTTGACCATTGTGCTACAAGAATATATCTAAAGCTTTGTTGTCCTGTAGAATGCAAAAGTACCTTAGTGATGATTTTGTTACCATATTTTATCTTATGATGGAACCCTATGCTTCAGGTAACTACATCATGCAACCTTATGTTTATTACATCAATACAATTTACAAATACCCTTGTTGCAGAAAAGATAGGAAACGTGCCGAGATTTGCAATTCATGCCTTCATATAAGTCAATGCAGGTCACAGTATTATTTCTTACTTAAGTCTTTCTTAGTCATTAGTTCCCTTTTAAAAGACCAGTAACACCCATTTAGCTTGGTATGGCAGTTATTCAAATACTGCACTTGTAAAAATGTTATATTTAAGGTTGAATTTGCGACTGACTGCTTTCCGTCTACTTTTAGCTTTATTGATAGCAGCCTAGGGGTGGGTGATATAGGAAAAAAAATGATATCGCAATTTTTTTTTTACTTACCCGATAACGATAATGGCCGATAATGCGTGCGCCTCATCCTCTGCAGCTTGATCCTGTCTTTATCGCACACAGGGTTGTGTGAAGCTTCTGGGAGGTGGGGAGAAAGCAGCCAGCTCAGCGCACTTACAAAGAAAAGGAGAGACTCACCCGCGCAGACACACTAACAACCGATAGCTAATTAAGATTAAGTGAATATTCATGAGCATGAATATTCACTTCGTCTTAATTAGCTTTCGGCTGTTAGTGCATCTGCGCGGGTGAGTCTCTCTCTCCTTTTCTTTGTAAGTGCGCTGAGCCGGCTGCTTTCTCCCCACCTTCCGGAAGCTCCACAGGCGCTGCATGATAACCCAATATTGCAGTTTTGCAATATCTGTACAACCCTGTGTGCGATAGTATCGTGAACGATACATATCGCACACCCCTATAGCGGCCATGTTATAAGTGTAAAATGTCAACTAGTCCTCTTGTTTTCTAGAGAACATTAGATAATACAAATTCATGAAGTGCTCCAGAGAGCCCACTTTTAAGCACATTTTTAAAATATGGTAATTATAAAGGACTTTGAGGCATTTTCAGGTTTTTTGTTACTGTATTTTTAACCTGGTAATATTTGGAGATAAATTCAACACCTTTAACTTATAGCTAAATATTTGTTGTGAAATATACATTGATGTTTAAAATCATAAATAAAAACATACCTGTCTCCTTAATGATGCAGCATCCACTAAAGCTTGATCATCAGCGGTCGCATCTAATGTGGAGTCTAATGTGGACATTGCAGACCTGCAGAAGACAGAAGGTAAAATCTCATTATTGCCAGACCCAACATTACAATTACTATTATCTCTATGATACCAATATCAATGTGAATATGATGTTACAGATCTCCACAAGAAATAGCCACTTTCTTGCAAGTGCTCAATAACATAAACATAAATAACATAAACATCCCTCCAGTGCCGACTTTCAATATGATAAAATCAGACATTAGCCACTGGTCCAAACTAATCTGTCATAATTGATCTGCTAAATAGTAAAAAAAATGTACAGTCAATCTCAGAACTAATGTATTTAATCTCAAATAGCAGATATTTATGACTTGGATCTTGTAACAATTTATTGTATATGTGAAAACTATTTCATGGTTTCTGCTGTCCCTTGTTTTGGAATAATAATAGCCTGAACTGGTGGCCATTTGATTGGTGTAATGATCCACTCAGGAATTATCCAATGTATACTGATGCCTTATACAATTTTTATTCTTGTTTCAGAAGCTCTAATATATTTTCTATAAATTAACACTTGAAGTTGTTAGAATATGTTTGTCAGCAGTGCAAAGGGCCTAGAAAATAACTGAAAAATATAAATAATAATAACAGAGCATTTTTTGCCAATGGGACATGAATCCCAATCAAACACCAAGGACACACTTTTTTTGCATTTTTCTTTTGCCAACTGTGGGGGTTAGCTTGTTTGGTAACAGTATGCTTTTATCTATCAAGTCAAAAATATTAATGTATGCATTTTCAGTCACCATTTGTGGTCATCTGGCTCACTCATTGGCTATCACAAGATAAAACAGCAAAGAATTCTTGGTGTGTATGTTGCCCATGTTCTGTAAGATGTGGCAATCAAATGCACGTAGCCTTCAGTGGTGGAAATTTAGCCCACCCAAAACCACCTACATTGATTACATGCAGTTATTTATGTGACACTCTTAACATAAATGGCCAAAGCTAGCCTGTATTTCTTGAAATCCCATGTCATGTCGGCACCAGCACTAACCCTGGTATATCCCATGAATCACAGAGGTTAGAACCAAAATGAATTAAACATTCCAAGGCTATTGCATAAATCCACCCCTTTTTCACTCTAAAATACTATTTAACTTTTTTGTTATAATTACAAACATAATTTGCCAGAATTACAGGACACAAAGGAGGGAGTATTTGAGCATGGATAAGTTAAGGGAGGTAGTTTAATTTACCTTGGATTATCATGATGGGTGACAGGAGCGGAGGTCGATGATCCTCCACGCAAGATAGGCCTAGAAGTCATATGCAGAGGGGAACACAAGGACAGGAAAAAGAAAATGTAAAGACAGAAGGGACAAGAAACAGAGTTACTAAGCACCTGAACACATTCATGTAATCGTCACATGGCCTGTGTCTATAGTGCTCTGTAATTTCAAACAGACATAGTCTTCATTACATAGTAAATTGAAGAATATGTATGGAACAAGTTGTTGCACACTGGAACTGCAAGTAATTCTGGCAGTGAAAGGATTAAGGGTAAAGGTGGGTAGTGGAAAAGACATTCACCTGCGGTTTTCATCCAGCACATCGAGCACTTGCTGATAAGCCCTGCGGGTGGAGGTCTGGATGAGCGACAGAATGCCACGGGCAGAGAAAAGATCTGCTCCAGTTGCAGGGGGCGAGGGAGCGGGGCACAGGCGGCCTGCAGGGGCAGACGGAGTCGGGCTAACCAAAGGAGAGCAGTAGAGAAAAACAAAAAAGTAAGACTGCGTAAAAGATAGACAATGGAGAACGGTAGCAAGGAGTTGTAAGGTAAGTAGGCTTAAAAGAATAGAAAGAGTATGGAAAAGAAGTTAAAAATGGCTGAGGATAGAGGCCACAAAAAATACAAAATAAAAAAACAAGAGGGAATGAAAAGAAAGCAACCAGAAGAATCAAAGAGAAATAGAAGGTAGGGCTAGGCAACCTTTTCATAGCCATCTGCCAGAATTGAATTCTGTGATTTCACACAGTGCCATCGTCCTAGTTTTCCAAGTGTTTCTAAACGTTATAATTGTCTTAGAATACCACAGTCTACGACATACTAAAAAAAACTAAAAAACATCCCCTTAAACCTCAATGCCAGTTATCTGGAGCCTAAGATTGCCAAAGCATGAAATAAAACACAGCGTAATCAGACACTTTCAGAAAAATAAAGATCAAGGACAGGACAGAAAAAATACTATATGGAGTTTTACCAAGAAGAGAAGTGGACTAGGGGATCAGTACTTTTGGAAGTAAAATGCATTTGTGGAATTTGTAACTAATAGGCCAATAAAGCACTAGTTTTTTTTTTGTGTGTGTGTGGGGGGAGGGGGGGGGGGTCCATGCTTTCAAGCATGTTAAGTACAGATATAAAATAGTAACCAAGGATACAATACAAATAAATTTGGATCAAAAGTCAAATGAATTTATAAAGCTTGGCATACAGCTGAATGCATGCATGCCTGTATAAATCATTAGTAGGGTTTCAAGTGTAATAGAAATATATGAGTCAATTATTTACTGTGCGACTAATCGTCATACACAGACAAGCAGATAAAGTTTACCTTTGAAAGTTGTTTATAAGGAACAATAAAATTTTTAATAGGGGCAGTACGAGATTTTTGGATGAGGTATGCAGAAAACTTAAAGTCCTGGTATAGTGGTAAAGCAGGATGAATTTTATGTTTATAGCAGAAAAATATTAAAATGGTTTGTAAGATAAGATTTTAAAAGCTACTATGGTTCATGGGCAGAGAGAGCCACTACCCATACAGAAGATGCCCAAATCTTATTTAACAAGATTTTAATTCTCTTGTGGCAAAGGATTAAAAGTAAAATATCCCATATTCAAAAGCTGTGTTTGTCTTCTGTGTTAACTATATCAAACTATAAAATGTACACATAGCTGACCATGTCCCTACAAGATTCTCTAAATAGCCATCTTTCAATTTAAACATGATGACAGCTGTCATGCTCCTTGCCTCAATTGAGGCATTCTCCATAAACTTTAGTAGAACTGTGCCTTTAAAAGAACAGTCCAGCCTGATTAATAAAAAGTAATGTGTGTTGTAAATGCATATTAAAAAAAATTTCTAATATACTTAGTCAGTCTTTTATGTGAGGAAAGGTATTAATTGTTCCATCTGTGTAGCAGTACACAGCTCCTTATGTGTTTACTTCCTGGTTGGATTCTTGTGTCACTGACACAATGGCGTCTTAGGAAGGTCAAAATTAATAGTTAATGAATAACCATGGGCAGTTACAATACTTACAGCTAATGGTGTATACTGTCAGTAGCAAGCACTGAAAATGAGCATGAGAGAGAGACCAAATCCATATAAAAAGAAAGTGAATGAATGTTTCAGCCCTTTAACAATTGCTTTTGCTGGGTTAATACACCGTTATGAAGTAAAAAAGAAAAAAAAAAGGTGGATGACGGCTTAAAGGTTCTGATTGGTTATTTAGCATTATCCAGCCTGTCAGTCAATTCCTTAACACTAAACAGGAAGTGGCTGAGAGAGGAGAGGAGCCTCAGTAACAAACTGGTGCTAAATTGTGTTAGGTGGAAATAAATAAATAATTTATATGACAAAAAGCATTTATTTAACTTTTATTTAACAGTGCCAAACAGACAGCAAATAACTGTTGGTGCCTAAACTGTTCCTTTAAATCTAATCTGTAAACAGCCTATTAAGGCTTTGAGAATGGCTTTGCTCAGGCAAGCAAAATGCCTTTAATAAAAAAATGAAACAGGGAAATAGCTATGCCAGATGGATATTTCAATTATTATTCAATATTTTCTATAAACAGAGGACACATTTGTGTACATTTTAGTTAACTTCATTTACTGCCAGAAAAGCCTGCAACACCGTGTAACCTTTTGAGGGAGAACTCTTAGCACATACAAGATCCAGCAATTTGTTGCACATTATAGTGAATGTTACATTTACAGTTTCTGTAAAACAATTTTCTTATAATATTTCTTATATATTTGTTTTCTTATGATTCTCCTTTACCCTTAAGTATTTTCTCCTCCATGGACCCAAATCCATCTTACTTTCAGTCTTACAGGAATATGGATCACTAGCTGGATTAGATCATCACTAACCTGAATTCCAATCAGTGATCTCTACTCTATTTCTGTCTCAGACTAATAGTTACATGACTTAATAAAATTGTTAAAGTGCACAGTAATTAACCATGAAATATAAATAAGAAAAAAAAAAATATATATATATATATATATATATATATATATATATATATATATACACACACACACAGTATATATATGTTGATTGCAGGCATAATTTGTTAATAGGGTAAACACATCCCTGCCCAATAGTTTTCTATAAAGCTTTAGATAATACAAATTAAAAGTGCCCCATTTAGCCCAACAGACAGAAAGTAAATTAATCTTTAAAATAAAATATCATACTTACTAGAACTAATTCAGAAAATTTGGAAGCACAGATTAAATAAACAGCAGACAGTTAAATGTAGTTGGAATATTTATTTTGTCACTACTATCCCTTTATATTCTAAAGTCTTGATTTGTACTGCTTTGAATTCTTGCTTCTTTCATAATCTTTTAGGCTGATGGCACAATATTCAGGGGGTTATTCACTAAGGTGTGAGTTCGACTGTCGAATTCGCAAACAGCGGATTCCCATAGCAAATCTGCTACAATTTCCCCATTGTAAAGTCGCAACAATTTTCCCATAATAAAGTCGTGACATAGCAGCCTATTGCAGCTGCCTTTATCTGGCAAATTCGCACCTATACGCAACAATTCTGACTTTAGTGAATAATCCCCTCAAGGTGATGCTGAAATTTTCCAAGCTGGCAGACTGCTTCCTATGGCCTTTTGAAGTTGCTGACTGCCTCCTGCAGTTCCTATAAACTTGTACTACTACAGATGCAGGCTTTATAGCAGTGGTTCACAACCCGTGGGTCAAATGACGATTTGACTGGGGTCGCCTAAGACCCTGTCATTATGACATAGCAAAGAAAATAATTAATGAATGGGGTCGCCAAATTATGGGGAATTGTACTAAAGGGTCACAGCAATAAAAAGGTTGAAAACCACTGCTTTAGTGCAATACCACCACTGTACTAATGCAAGTCTTTGGGACCTGCAGGAAGTTGTTTTCTGCCCCACAAAAGCACAGACGGCAGCTCCAACCTAACAGCCTTAATATATTTATTTAAACAAATACCTGTGCACTGCCATTGTTTTCAGTTAAAGTTAGATAAAACTGTACTTCATTAATCGAGTGCTGCTCTAGGTTTAACTGGAAAAATTCACCATTTACTTAATTGTGGAATAACATTGGAAATTCTGCTATGGCTCATTCATTTTATCAAGGTGTAATTATAAACTTTCTTTTTATACAATAACACAAACCTAATGCATTAAAAAAAATACAGAGATGCACCACAATCCAGAATTCAATTCAAGAGTCTACCAAATCACAATATTTTTGCAAGAACTGAAACACTTAAAGCAATTAGATTTTTTGCACACAGCACTTAATATATTTTTCAATAACAAATGAATATTTGATTGTAAAGGAGACTCTTTGGTAAATGTAGTAATTGGATAAATCACAAAGTAATGGAGCTTGTGATTATCTATGAATACTGTGTGTTTAATGAGGCAGTCAGCCAAAATCATAGGAAAACCATAAAATCATAGCAAATCCGTGACCACTACAATTTCCCCATTGTAAAATCCTGTCCACAAAATTTTTTTAAAAGTTCCTAATGTGAGAATATTTCCATAGTAAAGTCGCGACTGCAACAATATTCTCATTATAAAGACGTGACTGCGACAGTAGCAGCCTATTACGACTGTCTTTAGCTGGCAAATTCACACCTTTACATAACAATTTGGACTTTTACCAATGACTCCCTCAGTCTGTAAACTTATAATGATATAATTGCTATTATGAATTGGGACTTTAATGCAAAGCTAAAGTTTCTGCACTAGGCTAAGTAGTGATACTATGAGTGACATAGCACCAGTCTAAGATATGTACACTGTATATCTGTTTAAAATGAAATGACTGCTGACTAAAAAGTGAAAAGGTTTCTTCTCCACTCTGCAAAGAAAGCACAGAAACAATATCATAAATAGTGTTTTCTAACAGAGTATGGAAACATTTTAATATACATAATTATACATCTACAACAGCCACTTAAAGGTGATCACCAGCCTCCAGGGGTTTAAATTAAAATGTATTTTATTTCATTTCTTTTCTTAATAATATATAAAAGTATTGTCTTCAAAAGAAAATTTTGAAGCAACAGTACAACATCTTAACATACTATATTTAAAAAAAATGCTTAATTTAGTAAGAAAAATAGTAGAAAAGAAATGCAATAAAATTAATGAATTTTGCTTTACATCCTAGTTGTTGGATATTCCCTTTAAAAAGCAGTTTCTACTGAGGTACTTGTATCATAATAACTGCTTACCTATCTTACACATCTCATAAGATATTTAATTCTTTCCTTTTTTTAGAGACATATTTCTCTAAGAGGTTTTTAAATCATTGCTTGATTTAAAGTTAAATCTGTGAAATCTATAGTGATAAAGAGAAATTAAATATTAGACAGCCCTGTAAAGAAAATAGATATGATGCTGCTTACATGGAGTCGTGTCTGACAAGCTGTCCATTTTGACGTGGTGTGTTCTCAAATCGATCTCGCTTCAGGATCCCACTGCTACGTACCTAAGATTTGTCAGAATGGTCAGATATTTCTTTCATGTGTTTATAAAACACTTCTATCTTAAAAAAGGAGAAGAAAAAAAGCAATCTACAAGTTCACTTCAACCCCTATTGAATTGGTCATTTAAAATCTGGCCAAACAACAAATCAAATATGTGAAAAAAATTAAATAAAGTAGCAAGCAACAAATTAGTTAAATTTTATTTTACCCTGTACAGCCAATTGACCAACAGAAAATTAGTTAAAAAGA
The DNA here is from genome assembly GCA_019650415.1 of Pipa parva. Lineage (NCBI taxonomy): Eukaryota > Metazoa > Chordata > Amphibia > Anura > Pipidae > Pipa > Pipa parva. The sequence continues at coordinate 23,794 of WMED01001549.1, forward strand.
CACAGCACATATAAAATGGCAAGTAATCAGTAGTATATCTAAGAAACAAAGTATGGGCTGCAATATTACTTTCTAACCAATAGTCTGAATCTGCATATAAAACATAAACTATTCAACTACATCTGGGAACATAATACCTTCCTTGGTTAAAAAGAAATTTTGCAGGCCAAAAAATAAAAGCTTGATAACATGCCACTCTGAAGTGGGAGAGAAGGGCTTTAGCTTCCAAAAGTGGGACACACCCACTGCTCATTCCACTTTATAGCAAAGAGAGAAAAGGAGCTCCAAACAGAAACTTAAAAGGGCAAAGACAAGAGAGTATAGGTGATACCTTTTACTCGCTAACGGAATAGATGGTAAATGCAAGCTTTCGAGATTCCTAAGGCCTCTTCATCAGGCAATAATATGGAACTGAGAATGACAATTTTATACAGAAACTGGTATACAACAAATTACATGGAAACCTTTATGTTGGACACTTTTTTGGGGGGCTATTTATTCCAGCTCTCTCTTTTAGGATAAAAAAAAGATGAAAAATAAATAAGCAAATCTAAAAAATGTACAACTTGCCAGTTGCACCGCTTGAGATGTTTTCTTAATTTTGAATTCAGATATTTAAGGCGAATACTTGCCTCTTCGGTCTGAGGAGTGGCTGACGTAGGTCTCTCTAAGTCAAGGAAGTCTAGTGGTCTCTCACTGAGTGTGAGAACCCGTGGGGGTGTTTTCAGTGCAAGGGGACCAAAAGAAGCACCAGGAATTACATCCAGATCGGGGGGTCTTGAGAAAGGTTTCTCATCACTGTGACCTGTAACTGAAGAGAAATATAACTACAATAATAATAATCCTTTAAAGGAGTACTAAAGGCTCCTTAAGTACAGGGGTTATTCTTAAGTGGGGAGGGGGGGAAAACTTACCAGTAGGGGTTTTATGCTACTGCTCAGTAAACATTGCCGATCTCTTCTGCTCTTTACTTCTTGTTCCTGTATGTCTTGGGGTGAATTGAGCAAGTGCAGTAGAAAAAGAATCTGGCAAGGATTACAGAGCAGGAGGCAGTGCTGGAGCATAAAACACCTACCAGTAAGTATTTCATCATTTCAATCATTTTTTTTTTGTTTGCACTGAAAGTGTATGTATGTAATAAATTAGAGAATAACTGAAAACAAAGTTTACATTGATTCTAAAACAGTTATAGTACTTCTTTTGTTTTAGCAGCTCTTTCTTTACCAATACAGCAGTCCTGTCTTGCTTTACATCGGAGTAATAAGAGAAATATAACACAATATCCTAAAGCTATTGCTGTAAATAAATCATTATTGTCTATACAGCCTAACAAATGAATGCTTGACATGAGAGAACTACGCAAAAGCAATAAACAGCACTTTTAAATAGGAATTTTACTGCATATCCCATTTATGGAAAGTTGAGATGAAATAGTTATTTAAAAGCAGAAGATTTGAGAATAACAAAACTTTCTTTTTAGGTTAGTCGTGTACAGGGCAGTTGATCACCACAACATGCTCTGAGCTGTGGAATTTTCTCATTTATTTTTTTGAAAGCATCCAACATTTGCCTTTATTGCGCTTAAATATTAACAGGAAGAATGTTCCAGATTGTATCCAAAACAAAACAGTTAATTACCTGCTACAACAATCCTTTCTGGAACCTGCATAATTGCTCCAGGAACAGGTATGTCTGGTTGACTTTTTGGATCTTCCCCTGAGTTGCTTGGAGCCACTTTAAGCTTTTCTGGGACTCTCATTCTCTGGCTGATGCCTTCTGTGTATTCTATATCATATTGCATGCGGTTTATCTCAGCCATCTCTGTAGTGGGAGCTAGGAAGCCTTCTCCGTTCATTCTAAGGGAAGAAAAATAAGCTCTCCATTTAGTGCACAGCTCCAGGCGTGAGACATCCAGCATTCAGGGTGTGATAGGTGAGCGTTGCCATAGAACATGTGGATAAGCTTCTCTGAAGAATGAACCGAACTTGTAAAATAACTAAAACTTAGTTTAATTAAAGTGGACTTGTTAGGGCCACTTAGAAACAAGTTCACGAGAAGCAGGGAGTAGTTTAGATGAATACTAAAACCATTCAGTTAAGGACTGCTGAAATTTAAGCAATCTCCCTTACTCTTCAAAAAAAAATTGTCCATCTCTTTAAAAAGGTACAATCACTGTTGCAGTGCCACCTCTAGGGCCTTGTTCACAATTGTTTAGAGGCAGAGAAATTAAATAATAATATTAATATCTTTACCTACATGGTATGTGCATGTAAGCATTTACCAATAAATGATTTTACTGCATCTGGAATGGAAATAATGAATATAAATATGTTTTGGCTAGACTAGAAGTACTAAATTAAAAACAGTAAATGTATGAAACACTGGCTCTGGTGCCACTACTAATGTGTAGCACAATTAACAGCTGAAAGAAACAAAGGACAGACAACAAATGAGCCCCTAGTAAGTAATTCACGGTCTAAAAGCCACATTCACCTATACACTCATATATATATATATATATATATATATATATATATATATTTATATATATATGAAACAGGCAGGGCAGGCAGCAGGCATACCCACACATAAGCAGCCATTAAAATACAGATTTCTGTGAGAGAAACGCTCCATGTACTTTCTAATGACCCAGGACATACATACTGCCCAGTGCATGGCTCTGCACCCCACCTATTACCTCTAGCTATTCTATTGTACGTTGTAGCTAGGCTTTTCCCCTGCGTGGTTCTGACCCGAACAGCTCGGTTTCAGTCAGCGCATTGAAGGTATTAGAACCGTTGAGACCGGTAACCTGTCATACAAATTATACCTGAAATCATTCCAGGAAGACTAGCAGCCCTAGTAGTCGCGTCTCGCGAGATGTGATCGTGCGGTGCCTTGACGTCACTAGGGCCGCCTCGCAGTAGCTTAGCGCCTGCGCAGTGACCAATTTTAAGTTTATGCGTTCCAACGTGAGGAATTGGTGCCGGGGGCTGTCCCATAGCAGCTCCTTTCCCCTTGAGCTTCATGGCTCATGTGACGGGTTCACAGCAAAGTCTCATTCCAGAAGAAAGTCATATTTGGCAGATAGAGGCTGTTTGTAGGGTATTAGTTCTCTTTCTGCCAGCAACTAACTGATGACAAGACTTTGTCTCTATTGTAATGTGAGGGTGAAATAGGTGGCCCACAGTATTTACTCTGTTTATTTTTGGAAGTGCCTCGTAGGTGCAATGTGAATAGTAGTTGTGTCTTTTGCTTACTTTGTACCAACTGAAAGTGAGTTATAAGGACAGTAACACAAAGTGTTATATGGACAATAATAAAGTGGGTTAT